>CACSLJ010000035.1:0-137162 GCA_902706625.1 Albugo laibachii | reverse complement strand
GTCTGATACGAAGCCGAAGACTGCTTATTGGTTTGTCGGCAAGGACAATTGTGCGGGTGACGCGACTATAGCGGTCCCAAGCAGCGATTGAAAAAACTAATATAATACAATTATTTTTGTCTTTTTATTTAGGGTAATGTTGTTTTCACTCCCCATATTTACGATTTCCACCCTCAGAATCCAAATACGGTGTTTTCTACAACTTACAGAGAATCTATAAATAGCAGCTATACTAATTGATCCCCCGCAACGCCATGCATAGTAACGCTGCCACTAAACATAGATACCACACGAAGAACGATGGAGTCTGATGACTTCTTCAATGTCGCGTATTCGTCAGCGAAGGAGCTGTTCAAGGCTCTACAAATCAAAATGCACGTGCTTAACTTATCGCTTTCGATCCTCAGTTCCGACTACAAGAAGAAGAAAATGATCGTTGTGTGCGATCGAGCGGGATAATACAAGTTTGTTGCTGTCGAGCGGAAGACCAAGACCAAAAGCACAGGATGCGAGCACAGACTCATAGCGTGACAGATCGGCACAACAAGCTGTGGAAAGTGATCCGACGTGAAGGAGCGCACAATCATGACATGTTTAAAGACCTCACCATGCATCCTACCGCTAGATGACTTACATTTGAGCAACAAAACCAGCGCATTAAGCTCGAGAGAGCAGGTGTGCGGCCAAGAGAAAATCTCGTCTCTTCGACAGGAGTATCCAGACATCTGCAGCGTGAACCGCGACATATACAGCGACGAATAAAAGGGACGCAAAGAGCACTTAAATGGGCGCATGCCGATCCACGCGCTGTTCGACGAGCTATAAGCGAAGAACTACCACTTTGGTATCAGGCATGACGCAAAGGGCCAGATCTGCAGCTTGATGTTTGCAAATTCTGAATCAATCGCTCTTACTGACGTCATCCTGCTTGACTGCACGTACAAGACAAAAAAGTGCAAGATGCCTATGCTCAACTGTGTCGGCATCACCCCGTTCGGAAAATCATTTCTGATTTGCACGGCATTTCTGCAGAGAGAGAAGAGATCAACTACGTATGGACTCTTACCGCGCTCAAATCGGTGGTTGAGAGACGTCGAAACACAGAAAATCCTCGGGTGCTGGCCAGAGACAAACGACTCGGCTCTCCGGAACTCTGAGAAGTGATTTTTTCCAATCGCGACGAGATTGCTTTGCCGATGAAACATCGATCAAAATATTGTTGCCAAGTGCAAATTGCACTTTACAGACGGCGATGAGTGGGAAGAAATGATCGCAGATTGGAGCACTCTTTGCTACGCACTATCCAAAACACAATGGAAAGAGCTCCAGAACAAGCACCAGTATCACCCTACCGTCACGCAATACCCTGGACATAAAATGGGTCAAGCACAAATTGAAGTTTGTTGAAGCGTGGGTGAGAGCAGTCTTCTACCTCCGCTGCTCCACAACATCGAGAGAAGAATCAGTCCATTCGTACCTGACGCGTTCTTTGTGCTTGTCGGTTGGTGATCTTCTCACTTTGTTCGACAGTCTCCTCTTGGAGATCAACCACCAAGTTATAGAGCTAAAAAAGCTACACGCCAATGATTTTTTGAATGGACGAACATTTGCAGTAGCGCAAAGGTATACCCAGGTTGTGTATAAGGTTTCATCCTTTGCGCTTTACTCTCGTCCACGAGAATTGTGTGCGAAGAAAGTATTCCAGCCTCTGGATGTGGGAGCATGCCTTGAGTATTCATCGTGTCAAACGATTTCAGAGAGTTTTGTTACTTTACTTTCTAGGTGTTTCTCTGATTTCTTGTACGTGGAATCGAACGAAAAAAAGATCTAACTTAAAGGAGAAATGGGCGTGGCGTGAATTTAACAAAAAAAGGCGTGAATATAACAACTCCCTTTATTTATTGAAAAATAATGTATTATTGTGAATTCTGAGCAGAAATACTTACTGCATTAGACACAATAATATTGTGTTGTGTTCAAAGGTGCTGCTTCTGAAATGGATGGCTGCTGAGGTTGAATAAACGGTTGGTCGCTGGCTTTTGAGGAACTCACTAGCCTTGACACGTGGCTAGGATTCATCTTGATGGGCCAGCCTCTCATGCACAACTTCCTCGGTACCCAGCGAAACGAAGCCAATGTCAGGACAAGTGTGTGTGCTCTTCTACTGCAACTCAGGTGACTGCAAGTTCACGTGCAACGAGTGTGGGTGCTATCGAACTCAAGTACCAGCGTCCGGCTACTACAATCTGCAGAGCCCTCTCAAGGCAAAGCATCCCGGATTCATGGCCGAGTACTATGACTTCACGCGAAGCACCGACACGGACCTCAACGCCTACGGCTCCTAGACGTGCGCACGTGCGAGATCTACCGATGGATGCAGTGGATTGTGGAGCGCAACCACCCACTGCGTGAAGTCGACAACCCGCTCACGTGCTCCATCTCTCACCTCATATTTATCTCTGCCAGATAATGGAGCTCTACATGCAGCACGTGTTCACGAGCGTCGACGATGCTGTCGCGACAGAGCTAGGAGATAAATATGGAGACATGTTCGATGGCTGGACGAATGGACCGCATCACTACGTTGGCGCTATAGTGTGTGTGCTGTCGACGGCCAGCTTCGCCAGCGTCTTTTGGATCTCTCTACAATGGAAAGTGGACAGTCGGCGGACGCCGAAATTGAGCTGCTGAAAAAAGAGTTTGCCTGTACGAGAAGACCAGTGACAAGATCAATTTCATCGTCAACGACAGCTGCGCGACCAGTCAATGTATCGCCACCAAGCTTGGTGCCCACTCGTAAGCTTTTTTAGTCATCGCTTCAACTTGGCGGTAACCAAATTCCTGGTTTCCTTCCTTGAGATAACGGATCCGATCCACGCTCTCATGGTCTAGCTTCATTAGCCGAACAACCATGCTGAGCTCTCGCTGCACACCTAATTGCGCCCGATAAAAGCCAACGTCACGCGTTTGTCCTCTACTTATGACATGGTCAAGAGATACCTCGCCATCCGAGAAGCGGCGAAGTGAGTGGCGGCCGTGGAAGACTTGATTCCCAAGCAGAGGGCGCACAAGAAGATCAGGGCTCTATTCTAGCAGCTGACCGAGATCGATAGCGTGTGCAAAACCCTGCAAACCGAAAAGCGGCGCTCTCTTGCGGTCGTTCGTTTTCTCTTTGACTCTGTCATGGAGAAGAAGCCAGCCATGGGCGAGTACCTTCTTCCGACAGCGATAATTATTCAATCCCCGGTGTTTGAAAGTGCTTTGGTGAATGTTATCAACGAGCAGCCTCTCACAGAGAGCGAGTCGAGGTCGGTGCTGTCGTTTTATAATAAGGCTGACTTGGCTCCATCCAGCCCAGTGTGCGGCGACGACTTCACGAGCTCCATTATACGACGAGCCAAGTAACCGTGGCGTATTGATAGTGGCGTTGTAGCGTACAAGCCTCTACTCAAGCTGATTCCTCCGACAAGCAACCACTGCGAGCGTCAATTTTCCTAGTGCAATCTGATCCTAACTTCCCAGCGTCAGGCTCTGCTGTCTGCAAACTTCGAGATATTGAGCTTTCTTGGAGCGAAGAGCAACATGTGAGGGCCATCATCACTGGCTTAACGAGAAAGACGTCTAGTTCTTTGACAGTGCATTGCATGCATTGTCGATTCTGTATCAGTGGGTTTTTGTGGCTCCAGAACCAATTTCCCATTAAAACAACAAAAATATTTTGGAAAATGACTTCGAAGAAAAATGGCTCTTTACCACCATTGCCAGGGATTTCTGAGCAAGTATTTCTTATATAGAAATGACACAGCGAGACGTCAATTCACCTCCTTTTCGCATTTCTTTGATTGGCCGATTAACTCAGATTTTTGGCAATGGCAGGACTTGAAACCCAGGGCAGTCGAGCTGATCGTCCATGCCACCTCCACTGCACGAAATCCCTGAGCGCTATCATTGACATGTGAGTTGTGAGCAGAAGCAATAACTATTGTATTGTGCAGACATTTATTATTGCGATCGCCTCTTATTGAATTACTATTATTGTGGGAAATGGTCAGTTGATAAATATTATATTTTATTTTCCAGACGCTGCTCCCAAGAGAAAGGGCAGGCTTGGAAATTATATGATTGATAGAAACTGTTTGATACCAACGATCTCTGGAACCGCTGCTTCCTGAGTAAAACCATTCATTCACTTGAGTAGTTCGGTGAATCAAATACGAATCACGTGAGGTTGAACTCAGTGGAAGTGAGAATGAATACAAGTATTCTCATCTGATCAAATCTTACGGGAAAGTTTAGTTTATCAAGCTGCAGACTTGCTCACCGGCAGGGGTAACTATCAAAGATTGTTTCAATTACTTATTTTCAGGCAGCGTGTCCCTCATGACTGAGAATTAAATTCTTGGCAGTCTGAATGAAACTGTGACTTTGATCGCTCCTGAGGAAAACGTCGGGCGCGTCAACCTGGTTTCGCAGACGTAGCTATGCGTTACTAGAAATCGTTGAGCCTGTGCCCAAGTAAAAGGTTCCCTTCCGTTACATCCACGGTTTAACACGGTTTTATTTGTGGGTTACTATGAGCTAGTGTAGAGACTTGTAATCAAAGTTCCTATCAAGGAGTGGTATACTCCCCTCTAGCAACTGCGCCAGCCGTTTCTTGGCAGTCAAGTTACAGATCGACGTTTAGGCTAGGCCTTAGGCTTTTGAAACGCTTACTCAGTTTAAAGGGGCAGCTGATTTTCAGCTGCAATGTCTAGGGGGAAAGAGCTTGTCTGAGGCTAGAGCACAAATCAAATAAAACACGCTTTGTGTTTAGTCAATTTAGCGGGAGACCCTACAAAGAATTATTTAGCGGTACAAGCGACTACTTTTAAGGAAAAAAGAGTGAACATCAAGTGCGTTTGAGTGAGATTTCTCCTGTTCGAGTGACTGAAGAAATACGACGCAATCTAGAGGAATCGACTAAGGAATCGAGTCTTAGTCGGAGAATCGAGCAAGAGCATTTCAACCGCGCCGTGGTTGAGGCGACGCAGAAGGTGACACAAGACTTGTATTAACAAATGAAGCTGATATCGCATCAGCTCGAAAAGCAGCTGTAGCTATAGCAGAAGCTAGCAAGACATCAATTGGCGATTTTGGAAGTCCAAGAAGAAGCGGCTGATCATGATGAAAGAGCGCAAGAGGTAGGCGGGAAGCTTGAGTATATCGCAAGCGAAATGGCTATGCGCCCTAGAACAGAAAGGTTTCTCCATCGATGCGGATTATCTAAAAGATCAAACAGACGGCGCGAGGATGACGGTAACATTTATTGAGAAGCATCTGCATCATCGTACACACAAATGATTACGTGTGTAGACTTACCAAGGCCGCCTGTATATAAAGAAGTTACGCAAAGCCACAAGAGAGCGTTCATGGACGCGTACATGGTGTCCGATCGTCACCTTATTGCAATAAATTATCATGGGGGTGTTTCAGTTCTACGCACGCTCGCCAGCTCATGCATTGATCCCAAGACGTTGATGCGCATCTGGAAGTATGAGCTAATGAAGAAAGCCGAAGAAATTTAAGAGTGCGAGTGGCTACAAAATATTCATGATACCCAGCAATGTGACATCTCAAGAATGATGTCGGTGGCGGAATCGCTGCGCGGTCTACAAATAATTACACATGGAGATGGAGATGCCATTGCTCGAAGTTGTCACGGAGCATCTCAACGGATCGAAAGTATTTTTCACGCTCGCGTTTTTCAAAGGATACTGGCATTTTTCGTTGGCAAAGGACAGTCAAGAAATGTTCTCTTTTCTCACGGCCCAAGGCGTCTACACACCTACTAGGGTGTTGATGGGTGACAGAGACAGTGTTCCATACTGTCAAAGCGCGGTTCAGGAAATGTTTTCAAAAGTATTGTACAAAGGCCTTCTCATATGAATAGACGACTTGTTGGATATGCTACGTCCTCCGAGCAACTCCTCACTCATCTTGAAGATGCACTCACTGTGTATGAGGAGGGGGGATTGAAGTTAAGCCGCAAAAATGTGAGTTTTATAAGACTTCGACACTTTATTGTGCAAAACTTGTGTCCGGTGATGGCATAAACACAATCCTGATCGGGTTACAGCTATAGTCGAGCTATCCTTCCCTCAAATGAGCAGGAATTACAGCAGTTTATCTGTGCTGCGAATTGGATGCGTACAGCGATACCAAAATTTGCCAAGATGGCACCTCCGTTGAGTGCAGCCCTTGAAAACGTGTACGAGGTGGCGAAAGGAAGAACAAAAACAGTCGTCACAATGTATATCGGTGGCCTCTGCAAGGGGTGAAGAAGAGGAATAGTCTGTACAGCAAGTCAAGGCCGCGCTGATACTGCAGGTTGCTCTCTCCCATCATGAAGTTTCAATAAACATGTTCTTCTGTATCGACGAGAGTGATTTGCATTGGTAGGGCAGTAATCCCACAGGTGCCAAAGCGTCAAGAAAACCGTGTGGTGGTAAAGTGAGACCAACATCCTCTTATGTTTCTAAGTGGGTCTTCTAGTGGTGTGGCACACCAGTGGACAACAATTGAGAAAGAGGCATTTGTCATAGTCAAAACATGCCGCAGGGCAGATTACCTGGTGGAACGGGAGGGTAGTTTTCGTCTATATATGGACAACCGAAATCTAATGTTCATCTTCGATCCCACAAGTGTCAACAGTACTGTTCCCACATACACTGCTGACAAATTGCAACATTGGGTGCTGCACTTATGGGTTTACAATATACGATTCATCATATTGCGGGACAGGACAACGTACAGGCGTACTTACTGTCGCGTATGGGATCACCCCTTCACTCCGTTTCTGCCCTCATGCACCAGTTGCCTGTCAGATCACCCGCTCTCAATAGTGTTTTTGCGTGGCCGAGCCGAACATAGATCATATCAGCCCAAGCAAGTGCAAAGGATCGGTCTTGAGTGTATTTGATGCAGCGCGACACGAGTTCGCATCTTTGGAGAGCAGCCAAGTATCAAGTATACGTGCGCGTCGAGTGTACCGGTCTCCAAGTCCGATTATGCGTGATCGGAGAATTTGGTTTGGGTAGGCATCGCGGAATCTCGACCACGCAATCAAGCATTGAATAAGTATCGATGTCTTCATTGCGCCAGTTACGCGAGTCTAGAAATACCCCAGTCACTTGGAAAATCGCTCCACACAGAACGCACGAACGAGTTGACCCGATTTGATTTTGTCTACATAAATAAAGTCGTGAATGCGTCCGAGTATGTTCTCGTGATCAAAGATGATATACATAAGTTTGTGTGGCTGGTGCCTTCAGTTAAGTTGACTCGCAACACTCGGAATTTGCCACCAGTGGGTCTCCGATCAAGGAACACAAATTTTAATGTGAGGTTACGACGGTTCTCCGCCGGATGCTAGGCGCACACCATCAATTTGTTACCTCACGGTGTCGTGGGCTAATGGTACAATGGAGCGAGTGATGATAGAATTGATTTGATGCATGCGGGCTCTTTTAAGTGAGTGGCGATTGCATTCGCAGGATTGGGAGTGGGTGCTTCCGTTGGTGCAGCTGAATTTGACTCAAGTTCCCTCCCTGTCGATCGGAGACATATCATCTGTCACTGCAATGACCGGAATACCCGCTATGAGTCCGGTGGCGCAAATCGTACCGTGTGAGACTCCCCGTGTGGTGACGAGTATGGTTGTGGTAATTTAGACACTACAAGATACTTTCGCGCACCAAAGCGAGCCTGGTAGATCTACACAAGAACTCGGCCACAGTGAATCGCAATCGCCGCCAGCAGGAAACGCGTCCGTTAAATCCAAACCAGGCGTCTTTCTGGCATGATTTTTGCCTGGTGATTTTGTGCTTCATGCTGACGTGTGGGCACAAAACACAGAGCAAAATCAAGACACAATGGATTGGCCCTGCACAGGTTGAAAAAGCCATATCAAGTGGAAATTTGAAGTGCGCCATCTCTTGACGGGCGCCACGAAAGAAGTCTACGCTTCTCGTTAAAAGTTTTACGCGGAAAAGGACTGACAGATGACGGGCGACTTATTGGACATAGTCGCCCACAACAGCGAAGGGAATACTTTCCATCACCTCGTTTCGCACCGTAATGGCAAAACCGCGTAGCATTATGAGGTGTGGGTCGAATGGTGAGGACTTACCGCCGTCGGAGCAACGTGCGAACCAGCGGTGCACTTATATGAGGACGTACTGTTAAAAAAGTACATCGTGCGCATGATGGCCCGCGCCTTTGATGTGTATCATTGGTGGGCGGTGTTAGGAGCGGTCTACCCCCACTAGCACATTTACACGCCGTTTCTTGGCAGTCAAGTTACAGCTCAGTGTTTAGGCTAAGCATTAGGCATTTGAACGACTTAGTCAGTTCAAATGGGCAGCTGGTGTTCCGCTGCAATGTCCAGCGGAATAAGGCTTGTCTGAGGCTAGAGAACAGTTTTAATAAAAAACGCTTTAAAAATAGTCGATTTAGCGTGATACGCTACAATTCCCGATAGAATTATCACTTAATAGGTTGGGAGTTGATGCGAAACGGGCCATAGCGCTGATGGTCTTTAAAGCAGTGCAATTTGCGACCTCCTAATGCAGTATTTCTGTTGAGGTGCTTTTTCTTGCTACTTTTTCGAATTGAAGCTCGATGCTGAGGCTCGTCTACGTCGACTTTTAATATTTTTGCTTTTGAGTGTGAACAAATCAGAGGATGCCTCAATTTTCGACTCTCAATGCCTAGTTCATCCAGTTTCGAGACGTGGGACCCAACACCTCTCCCGCTTACAACCACTTCACGCTGGTCATCTAGTAAGAGTACGACCCGGAACGTATAACACCCGCTTGAGAAAGAATACGACTCACGGCAGCTCTGTTATTGAATTAAGCCGACAGCGTAGTGGAAATGCAAGCAAATAAGGACTTCTAACTCGGAATGCTGAATGAGGAACGCTTAATTCAAATCGCATACCCGTATATTTTCATTGTGTTCTACTCTGTCTCATGATACAACACAAGACACGACTTTCACCTTTCCTGTATCGATTAGAATACATTTACTTTACCGTCTGTACTTGTCCTCCTCAAAAAGCTGTCAGGTTTGTCAAATGAGTATATTCGTAATCTCATGTTACAAGGAATACAGCGATACGGAGTCTCAGAGTATTTGATCATCATGAATGTTATAAATATTATGAATGATCCTCTAATACAAAGCTGAGGGTTCGGAATATGCGACGTAGGTAAAAAATGAGCACCTTGGGACTAAGCTTTGAGCGTGTTCAGAATGCCATTCACAGTAGAGAGTGACTCTGCTTGCACCTGCCGGATATGATGTGGTCTGTGGAATACATTATACATTTATTAACACCAAGTTAAGGTTTCATGTTGGCAGTTCAATTTCAATGCAACTGATGATCAACTAAACTAGTGTGTGGAAGCGCAATTCGTGAAAAACTTATAATGATATCGAAAGGCTAAATATGGTGATTACGAATACAATTCGCCAGGTTCTATATACACCGAACTTGGTTCCCACGGTTTACGTCGTACGCCTCTTAGTCCATTTATCTGAATCTCTCCGTTGTCTAGAGAAGTGATGAAGCGACGAATCGTTATCAAGTCTCTAACGATATCCCTCATTGAGGTACGAACGTCAGCACACTTCAATTTACACGAGACCCATTGCAACCTTATATTGAGTGCAGCACAGTGTTGGGCTGATCAAGCGTAATAATGTCATTGTTATTCCTAAGTTATGTCTATGACCTAAATTGTGGTCGTATTCTTGCTATTCATGGCCTCAATACACTAGCAAGAAAATAAAATTTAAACCCTTTCGCAAATGTTTGCGGTAAGAAAGCGCTTCTTCCCGCTTCCCTCTGTTGTCGGGAAGAAGCATCAACGTTGCGTACCGTTCATAGGATTGTAACTCACACGTACATTCAATTTACAACTTGCCCGGATTACATTGGAGTAATGTATGAGTCATTACATTCCCCTAGTCACGCTGTTAGGGATAATGTTTACGCGCAAGCTCTCCCTAGTCCCACATCTCCAGGCTTGTCGCAATGGAATGAATGTAGAGACTGAACACTGCACCGAGTCTAACCTAGGACACGTAGAGTAGTACTGCTCTAAAACAACACAAAGAGAAAGCGGAGGCTGTATTACTCGATGTAATACTGTCATCCTCATCGATCAGCTTAGTGAGTTAGTCGTGACAATATTACTCAATCCAGATGACGTGATAGCTCGAAATTTTCAACGGCGTTTCCATATTGCAAATCGTCTTGAAGTAGACATGTCCATCGCCTCGGTTATCCCACTCTTTCTTCCTTCGTGCAAGGAGAAATGACAGATTAGGTCTCTCACTTTTCAAATTCCTCATTTCCACTCACTCCACTCACTCCACAATCAAAAGATCAACTAAAATGACTCGTATCTCGGTCCAAACCTTAGCAATTGTCGCGTTCATGTTGCTCGACTCAAAGCGGGAGTGTGCGCTGGGTATGGATCACGGTAATGGCTCTACACCACCTGCCCCTTTTGCAAAAATTAATCAAATTAAACAAGCTATTCATCTCAAGGAACAGTATATTCAACGCATTGAAGGTGATCACGACTTAGGTAAGTAATCAAATTCGCAGTGAAACTAGTATGCAATTGACAATCTCATTTTGGCGTGCATTTTCATGTAGCCAATGAACACCGTGAACACATAGAAAAAGAAATTGAAGGCTTGAAATTATCGTTGAAAGAAGCGGAGAAGGCGTCAGATAGTTCCTAGAGAGCCTCCCCAAAATGAGCAAGATTCAAATCCTTATGAGAAAACAAACGCGGGTGTCGGGTCCTTACTTCACTGTAATTTCATTGGAATAAATTGATTTCTCGTTTAAGTTAACCCTAATTTTCCTTACTCGTACTTTTACTACCTACACGAAAATCATGTTCACCTGACCTTCACTGCACTCATTTCAGAATTCGCGTGTCCCACATAAATATACAAAATCAAATCTTGCTCCCTCAAAATGTCAGCGGAAAGCGTCAAAAAAGCAGACTTTACTGAGGAGTTTCAAAAGCTTTTACCTCAAGCGCAATCCGTAGCGTCTAGTGGTAACGTCGAAGGAGGTTGTGAGTTACTTTTAACCCTCGAAAAACAAGCGCGACTCGCAAATGACGTCGTCACACTCAAAGCAATTGTCGGCGCTACGTTGCAGCTCTGCGCGCATTACAAACGCTGGGAGCTACTCAATCACCACATTACCATTCTATCAAAACGCCGATCTCAGAAAAGCGGTGCGATCGCTGTTTTAGTGCAAAAATCAATGGAATTCCTCCCTTTAACTCCCTCAGAGTCTGTAAAAATGAAACTCATCCACGCGTTACGTCAAGTGGCTGAGGGAAAAATGTACCTGGAGAAAGAACGTGCGACACTCACTCAAATACTGTCAAAAATCAAAGAAACGCGCGGGGAAATCGCTCAAGCGGCAAGTATACTTCAGGAGGTCCATGTGGAGACATTTGGCGCGATGACGAAATTGGAAAAGACGGAATTTATTTTGGAGCAAATTCGCTTGACATTGGCCAATAAGGATCACGTGAGGGCCAATATCCTGTCAAAGAAAATCCTGAGGAAGACATTGGAGGAAAAAAACTTTGAGGAGTGCAAATTGAAATTTTATGGGCTTTTAATTGAGTATGAGACCTTTGTGGACAATACGTTGGAGCTCTGTCGGCATTATTTGGCAATGTATCATACGCTGAAAGCTCGAGAAACGGAAGAATGGAAAGATATGTTGCGTCATGCTGTTATTTTTGTGGTGTTGACGTCGCATTCGGATGCACAGAGTGAGTTGCTGAGGACATTATCGAGTGAGAAACGCTTGGAGGAAATGCCTCAAATTCACTCACTTTTGACGCAATTCACTACGAGGGAAATTATTGCGTATCCATTGCAACAGGACAAAATGTTACGGGAACATGCGATATTCAATGACGCCTCAAGAGGAAGTGAGTGGTACAAAACGCTACACACACGCGTTACAGAGCACAATATTCGTGTCATCGCCACCCATTATGAGCGTATCCAACTAGGTCATCTCGCGAGTATGATCGGTCTATCCGAACAAGACGCAGAAGACTCCATCTCGCAATTGGTGAGCACTGGGTCGATATTTGCAAAGATGGATCGACCAGCGAAACTGATTTCATTTCGAGCTGTCCAGCCTCCCGAAAAGCAGCTTTCCGCTTGGTCAGGTACGAGAGATATTGGTACTCAATTTCTTCATAATTTACACTGTCTTTGCGTAGCGGATGTGGCTCAATTACTCGCGCTGGTGGAAACGACGTGCCATTTAATCAACAAAGAGAATATGATCCACAAAATTTGATTACACAAAACAATATATTTGATGTTGAGGCTTGAGGCTTTACGTATCACATTTCTATGATCTCATTAGAGTTTCGTATCTACGGGTTGAATGGAGGTTCGAAAGGATACGTTCCCTGCAATTGATCGCACTTTTGCATCATGATAGCCTGATTGACCATTTCTCCCGTCGGCATCCCATTCACCATCTTGGGCACACTCACTTCAAAAGTGTTTGATGGAATATAACAGCAAATGATATCGTGCATCCGCTTATAAGCTTCCACACGCTCATATTTGGTCATTTGAGCAAGTCGTTTCATTGTGCCAAACAACGCCACACGAACTCGTTCCACTCGAGCGATACACAGATCTCTAGTGGAGAAACGCATTCGAGATTGTGGTGGAATTTTGCATGTAGGCAAAGGCGCAATCGGGTCGTATGTGATGGCCGCATTGGGACTGGCTGGATCTCCTTGAATCGCTTGAGCGGTGCCTACAGCCCGCTTCAGAATGGGCATTACGATGAGGATGGGATCGTCGATGATATGGATAAAAACCAGTACGCTCAGAATCGTATTAGTGACAGCACTACTGACACCAGCAAAGAGCGATTCTGCCACGCCAATAAGCCCATGAATGACTGCCATTCCTCCAGTCAATAACAGCACTGATTCAGCGGTGAATTCCTCGGGATGATGCTTTATATTGAGCATGAACCCGCCAACGAGATCCTTTGTTGTTTTCTTTGGATGAAGTTTGAACATATTGGCCAAGACGACACAATTTTGTTTGAATTCCACAAAGAAATCGTGAACTTCCAGGTACCCAACCGCCGGATGTCGGAGCAATTTGACGAACCAGGCGAAAGCAGCAACCGCGAATTTGGCCAAATCAATGACAGTGTTTGTAGCGAAATCCAATATTCCAAGAATAACTCTCTACAAATGAAATTGTCAGACGATTCACATACAATGTGGAGGACAAACCTTGCGTTGTTCACTGGCTGGTAAGAGCATAAAGTCTGCTTGATCTTTTTGGTTTTCCAGTTTGAAGTAATCCCAAAGCGTC
Source organism: Albugo laibachii (assembly GCA_902706625.1). Taxonomy (NCBI): domain Eukaryota; phylum Oomycota; class Peronosporomycetes; order Albuginales; family Albuginaceae; genus Albugo; species Albugo laibachii. Next base: position 123,713 of record CACSLJ010000035.1, on the reverse strand, counting down.
AATGATGGATGTGCGAGGACAAAACTCGTCATCAGTTGGTCTTTGATTTCGGCTTTTTTCTCAGACAGTGGAATATCGTCTTTTTCATGTTGGAATTCTGCAACCACAGGACACACACTAAAGTGAGAATCGGCTGGGTACGTAATGATCGTCGGTTTGGTCTCGGCTGGTTTCACTTGGAGTGGAAGAGGGGATTCCGGAGTCGATTTATTCACATTTGTATCGCTTCGAAGGGCTGTTGGAGTCGCTTGCGTCGTCGGATTTGGAAGAGTTCCAATGGGTTCGCTGGGGGGCGTTGTGAGTGTGTTGGAGGACGGGATGGAGGCATTGGTGGGGCTGCTTTCGATCGCATTACTTTGGTTGTTCTCTTGGAATTGTTGGGCGGTACATGTGCCAAAGAGCAAAATGCATAGCAGTGCGAAAAGTGCCATCGATCAGAGAATTTGAAGAATGACTGTGAGAGCGTTGGGGGGATATTTTCTTCGGATAAGAAAGAAGAGCATCAGACTGAAGAGTCCCACCCGTGAAAGTTTGGAATGCTTTGTGTTCGAGTTTTTGCGGGAAAGGCTTGGATTTTGAGGTTTGAATCACCTGCTAGATAAAGAAGGTGACATCAGCATCCAGTTCACGTGCGTAGAGCGACTTTTGACACGCTACAGCACGTAAAAAGTACCACTTTCTGTGGAAGGATTCCCGGCGCAATTTGTTCGGAGACGAGAGCACGCGTTCGCAACGATTGGTCGATATTTCCCAATCTGATTCGATATGAAGCGGATTAACATCCAATCAACGATCTTGTCACTACCATGCGGCTCCAGTGCGATGAAACAGCTTTCGATGTGCTGCTGCGGTCCATTGATTACGGATTCCGGACAAACGTTCCATTTTTAGATGAGCCCATCAACGCCTCTGATGTGTCAACTGTCGGTGATGCGACAGAGTCTGGCTATAAACCGCGTCAGGTGACACAAATTCTTGCAGAGTATCCATTTCCAACGGCTTTGCTGTTTCATATCGTTGCGGCATTTCTGTTGAAAAACGTCCACGAAGATGAATATTCTGCGCAGCAAGTATACATGTTCGATCATGAGTACGAGCTTCACGCTGAGATCCTTCGAGATATCCTCTTGCAAACGGTTGAAACCCAATTGTTTGATAGCGATCGAGCGGTATGTTCTTTGGTAATGTGATTTTGCTGGAATTGAGACGCACAATGCAGACAATTGTGGAGGCGCTGATGGACCAAGTGATTGTGTATCGATGCCATAGCACATATGAATGGATTGCGACCATAAACAGCCTTCATTTCGATCTATTGACCAAGCCAAACACTCGTATTCCAAGCTCTTTGATGCTGCATGAGCTTCCTCTGAGATAGTATACTGCTGTAGCCATATTATTGATTTTGCATAGAATCAATTCGTTTGATGATATTGACAAGGTAATTCATTCATAGAGGTTTCCACGGGCTGGAATCTCATGAGAATCGCTGCAGATGATGACTCAACGATTTGGAAATGGCCTCGCACTGACAGAAAAGCTGTACATGTTGTTGCGAGACTTTATCCAGCATCACACTCCAACGGTTATTGCATCCACAGAAGGTAGCCAGCGCGTGTTATCCTCTTTCACCTTTCTTCTCATTCGCCTTTCCTCTAGTAACCTTCCGGAAAAATAGCTGGGATTCCTTGGAATCTTCTTTGCCAGCCTGGACATCCCAAGTTCATCGACGCATTCTCTTCCGTCGAGATCCAAGCAAACAAGGCCTCTGGTACACTTCCAAATGCATGGCGCAAAGACGATCGTACGTACTCCGACCAATGAACCCATCCAAATTTCACGCTAATTCATCCTCCAGTGCCAGCTATCACTTTGAAATTTCAGACAGACATATGATTGTCAATATCCAAAACGCAAATGTCTCATTATCTGCGACATCCAAGCGACTTTCCACCGATTCGACAGTATACAATCGATCATGACTAACGCACATTCTAAGCGAGAGCTTTTTCCATTCATGCTTCAATCGTGTGCATTCTGGGTCGGAGTAGTAGCTCTTTTCATGGCCAATTTCATGAAGGGTACGATTCTCTCTCTCGTTCAATGGATAGCGTTGGCGATGTTTGCAATTGGCTTGGCGACTTCATTCCTCTCTTGGAAAAAACAGCCTTTAATTCCAACAATGCACCCGCAATCGGGTCAATTTGCTTTGATCACTGGCGCTTCCTCTGGTTTGGGTCGAGAAATGTCTTATCTTCTGGCTCAAAAGGGCTTCTCACTCATTGTAACCGCACGAAATCGCGCTCCTCTGGAAGCAATGCGTACGGATATCGAGCGCCTACACAAAGTTGCGGTCCAGGTTTGCGATTGCGACTTGGGAACACAAGAAGGGATCGATTTGCTGATACACTTTGTGCGTGGAAAGCGTCTGTACGTCGATATTCTCATCAATAATGCCGGAGCCGCTCAAATGGGAAATTTCCATACATTAACATCCACCAAAGTTGCGCAAAGTGTATCACTGAATGTGTGTGCTGTGGTCCAATTGACGCATTTCGTGCTCGCACAAATGCTTTCAAGGCGATCTGGGCGGGTTTTGAATGTATCGTCGGTGCTGGCGGTCTCTCCCGCGCCTAATATGGCGACTTATGCGAGCTCGAAGGCGTTTATTCATAGCTTTACGCAGGCGTTGCGTCATGAGCTTGCGGGAAGCGGTGTTGTTGCTACGTGTTTTTGTCCGGGACCGATGAAAACGAATTTTGCAAAAGAGAGTGATTGTCAGCAGTCCTTATGCTTTCGAGTACCGTATCTTCAGTCGTCGCCTGTGGACGCGGCGAAAATCGCAGTGGACGGAATGTTTGCGGGTGTGGCAATTGCGCATGACCGCTTATTGACACGAGAAATTATGTTCGTGCAAAAGCGCTTTCTCCCGTTGTCTTTGTGTACCACAATCAACGAAGTTCTTATGAGAGAATTTGGATCATTTTCGTTGAAGAAAATGCAAACGAAAAGCACAAAAGCCGCGCGCACATGAGTGTATACTTGAGACGTGTATACGACATGGATGCATACCTTAGACAGTAGCAATTGGTCAATTATAAGGATCAAATATCATTTTCATCCAATCCATATCAATTTATTTTGCTATTCTATACAACATTTCAACCAATCCAAACCTCTCCATGCGGTGCTTTCGATTCGCAATCGATCGTGGCGGCACATTTACGGATATTTACGCGGAAAAAGACGAGTATGACAGTCAAGGGAGCGTGACAAACGTACAATGTAAAGTCGTAAAGCTCCTTTCCGAAGATCCCTCCAATTACCCGGACGCGCCGCGGTTCGTACGCTTCAAAATAGCATCAAACTTTAACTCTCATTCTCTCTATAGTGAAGGAATTCGTCGCATTCTGGAAGAAATGACGCAAACGCCACACCCTCGTCATCAACGTATCGATACAAAACACATTCAATCCATCCGAATGGGCACCACAGTCGCTACAAACGCGTTATTGGAACGCAATGGCGCACCAACGATTCTCGTGATCAATCGCGGCTTCCAGGATCTCTTGTTCATTGGCAATCAATCTCGTCCGAAGATTTTTGATTTGAAGATCCAAACGCCAGAGGTAATCCATAACATTCGCTCATTCTTCCTTTTTACTTGAAATTTGTATGTAGATGTTGTACGAAAATGTGGTCCAAGTCGATGAGAGAGTGCAATTGATCGAAGCAAATCGAAAAGAATCCGGCGATATTGAAGGCATTAGCGGAGATTACGTGCGTATCCTCCAACCCATCGATCCTGAAAAGGTCCGAAATGCTTTGATACCGCTGTTTGATCGCGAAAACCCCAAAAGTATCGCCATTGTCCTCCTTCATTCATACACATTCCCGCGACATGAAGAAGAAATTGCCAAAATCGCTCAAGAAATTGGCTTTCAGCAAGTCTCGTGTTCCTCTCACGTGATGCCAATGGTGAAAGCTGTTCCAAGAGGATTGACCACATGTGCGGATGCGTATTTGACACCTGTCATTCAGCAGTACCTCCACTCCTTTTGTTCCGGGTTTGATGACGGATTCGAAAATGTCGACATGAGCTTTATGCAGTCGGATGGAGGCTTGGCGACCACAAAGGATTTCCAAGGACATCGAGCTGTGCTTTCTGGTCCCGCTGCCGGTGTCGTGGGATACGCTCGCACGACGCAAATCACTCGAAATGGGTGTCGTTGTCCAGTGATCGGATTCGATATGGGCGGTACATCGACCGATGTCTCTCGCTTCGATCAAACCTTTGAACACGTTCTCGAAAGCGTGACTGCCAATGTGCCCATCCGGGCGCCTCAACTCGATATCCAGACGATCGCTGCGGGTGGAGGCTCTCGTCTTTTCTATAAAAGCGGCATGTTCCTCGTCGGCCCGGAATCCGTTCGAGCGCACCCGGGACCCGTCTGTTATCGAAAGAATGGATTTCTAAGTGTCACCGATGCGAATCTCGTCACAGGTCGAATTCTTCCCGATTTCTTCCCGCACATTTTTGGACCAAATGAGAATCAACCGCTGGATGTGGATGGCGCTCGTGCAGCTTTCGCAGTCCTTTGCGAAGAGATCAATGCAGATCCGCATACAAACGCTCAGTACAGTTTGGAAGAAGTCGCATGTGGCTTTCTCCGGGTCGCTAATGAAGCAATGTGTCGACCAATACGGAACCTCACACAAATGCGGGGGCACGATATCAATAGCCATGTGCTTGCGTGTTTTGGTGGAGCTGGGCCTCAGCATGCGTGTTCCATTGCTCGAACTCTCGGAATCTCACAAGTGTACATACATCGGTACAGCGGCGTGTTATCGGCGTATGGCTTGAGTGTCGCGGATTCTGTGCTGGATAAACAACGACCAATCTCGGTCGAATATGACGCTACCTCGAAACCAAAACTGGTGCAAGCACTTGTGGAGTTAGCAGACGGCATTTCCAAGCAGATGGATGCGACCTCGTACCATTTCTACCTGAATATGCGCTTCAAAGGCACCGATACCGCGCTCATGATACGGGGTCCCAGGCTCCAGAGAACTGATTTGTGGAGTGAGCAATTGCACTCTTTCGATTTCGAGAAAGCTTTTGTCGAGCGCTATCAGAGCGAATTCGGGTTCTTGATGGAATCGCAAAGCATTCGCGTGGATGACGTTCGTGTTCGAGCAATCATTTCTCCAGAGATCCGAGCCAATGACTCCAAACACTCGGAAGCCGTTCTGTCGGCACATTCGAAGACGCCTCTGTACTTTGAAGACGAACGCATGTGGAAAGACGTCGATGTGTACCTGCATGAAGAGCTGATGTCATGTCGCGGCGCACAGGCTCGAGGACCAGCGATCATCATGCAGGGAACCGCAACGGTTGTAGTCGAGAAGGAATGGACATTCATCGTTCAGCAGAATGGCGACTTACTTCTCCAAAGCGATTCACAGGCACACACAAAAGCGGCGCACATTGAAATGGATCCCATTCAGTTATCTGTGTTTTCGCATCGATTCATGAGCATCGCGGAGCAAATGGGTCGGACTTTGTCACAGACTTCGGTCTCTGTGAACATAAAAGAGCGTTTGGATTTCTCATGTGCGCTTTTCGATGCAACTGGTGGACTCGTGGCCAATGCTCCTCATCTTCCGGTTCATTTAGGCGCGATGCAACAAGCTGTGCGATATCAATTGGAGTACTGGAAAGACGATTTGATTCCCGGCGATGTCTTGGTCTCCAATCATCCACAACTCGCTGGAGGAAGTCATCTTCCCGATATCACAGTCATCACTCCAGTCTTCAGTGGAAATCGCATCATTTTTTTCGTCGCAAGTCGTGGGCATCACGCGGATATTGGTGGAATCGCACCTGGCTCCATGCCACCTCTATCCACAACGCTGGCCGAAGAAGGAGCGGCGATCATCGCATTCAAGCTCGTGGACGGGAGAAACAATCGATTTCGGGAAGAGGAGATCGCCGACTTGCTGCTTCAGAAACACATTCCCAATGCCATTGGAACGCGAAATTTGCGCGATAATCTATCGGATCTGAAGGCTCAAGTGGCTGCCAACAATCGAGGCGTCAATCTCTTACACAAATTGTGCCAAGAGTACACTTTGGAGGTCGTCACAGCGTACATGAAATTCATCCAGCAAGCAGCAGAGACTGCAGTACGCGATATGTTGGTGGAATTCTCTCTGAAGCGTCAACTGGCAGCAAAGGATTCCGTTCGTGCGCGCGACTTGATGGATGATGGGACAGAAATCGTCTTGGAGATCACAATCGAGCGAGCGAGTCGTTCGGCCATTTTCGATTTCAGCGGTACAGGCGTGCAAGTGTTTGGGAATGTGAACACTCCACCGGCTGTCACGTACTCTGCGATCATCTACTGTCTCCGATGCTTGATTCCCGGTGAGGATCTGCCATTGAATCAAGGGTGTTTGAATCCCATCCACGTCATTTTCCCAACGCACCACAGCATTCTCAATCCCAGCGATGATGCAGCTGTCGTTGGTGGTAATGTGCTCACGAGTCAGCGCGTCACAGATGTGATTCTGCGAGCCTTTGAAGCGTGTGCAGCCTCTCAAGGCTGCATGAATAATCTTACCTTTGGAAGCGATTCATTGGGCGGGTATTACGAGACCATCGCTGGAGGCGCAGGCGCTGGTCCGACGTGGCACGGGCAAAGTGGTATCCAGACGCACATGACCAACACGAGAATCACTGATGTTGAGATTCTGGAGAAGCGATTTCCAGTGATGTTGGAGGCATTTCATTTGCGTAAAGCCTCTGGTGGAAATGGACTCTTCCGTGGTGGTCAGGGTGTTGTTCGCACACTCGTGTTCCTTGAGCGTATGACAGTGAGCATATTGTCGGAACGAAGAGTGTTTGAGCCGTATGGGATGCTTGGAGGAAAAAGAGGAAAGCGCGGATTAAATTTGCTTCAGCGAAAGAACGGGTGTGTTGTGAATTTGGGCGGAAAGAACACCATTCAGGTCGATCCAGGCGATCGTGTTTCCATCATGACGCCAGGCGGAGGAGGCTTTGGCACAGCAGAATAGGAGCAATACACAATTTTGGGCTCAACTTTCTTGATAGCTTTGCGAGTTTCAGTATTAGACGGCTTCGGTTTTTTTGCGGGGATTGCGTTTGGGAATCGCGAGATGTTCCTCGATTTCCTGATCGAAACGCGATGGACCATAATTGGTGAGAATTTTGGAATGCAGCGCTATCTCGACGATAGCGCGGTCCTGTTTTCGTTGTGCATAATGACATTCGTGTTGTGAGTGGCCAATGTCCCCACACGCGCGACAAATGACAGGTAGAAGACAGTTCATAGAGACGTGGCCGAGCTCCCCGCAATTACGACACACGCGATCGCCGTCTGCCTTTCGGCGGATGTGTTGCATGTACAGTCGTTTCAAATTGCCATTTTGCGCGCGCATGCCTTTCACGTAATCCAATCGGTCGCTGGAGACGATGTGCTTGATGAGAACCTGTTTGTAGTGATATCGGCGCCTTCGAACGCGTGGTGAAGAGCTTTGGGATGGGAAGGTTTCGCGCGAGTGTTGGTCATGTGGTGGATCCCAGATATTCTTATCTTGAACTTGATACTTCTCTATTTGAGTGTGTGTATCCTGATCCTTTGATTGAATTGCCATCAAGTTGGTTTTTTGTTGTACGCTTTCTAAAAGACGCTCAAAGGGATTGTATCCCTTTCCGTTGGAAGCATCGTCATCGCGTGCGGCAGAAAGATGTCGTGCGAGTCGTGTACCGACAGGAACGGCGTTCAACCGCGCGCAAGTTCGACTGAATGGCGTCAAGATGGCACGCAGCATTAGAATGTTGGTCGTAGTGCAATGGTTCGTAAGTGTTATATCCGAATATGTAAAGTACATTAACATACCACTTAACCGATACCCAATTCAACCCTCAATTCATAATTGTCATTCAAATCATTGATTTGCATGCCATGGTCGCGGTGTCTTCGCATCAATTGCCGCCCGATATCGAAATTCGCGATGTATGGGCTTCCAATCTTGACGAATCCATGAAGACTATACGTCATATCGTAGAACGCAGCTGTTACGTTGCATTGGACACCGAGTATCCTGGTGTTGTCGCTCGTCCTATTGGCTCCTTTACAACCTCTTCCAACTATCAGTATCAGACATTACGCTGCAACGTCGATTTGCTTCGAATTATTCAATTAGGTGTCGCATTTTTCAATGAGGATGGAACCTATATAAATGACTGCCCAGTATGGCAATTCAACTTCAAGTTTAGCCTCAGCGAGGATATGTATGCGCAAGATTCCATTGAGATCCTCAAGCAAGCCGGCATCGATTTCGCCAAACACGAAGAAATGGGGATAGAGGTTGCGCGGTTCGGCGAGCTACTTGTGCCTTCCGGTCTCGTGCTCACAGAAAATGTGAAATGGGTGTCTTTCCATGGCTCTTCAGACTTTGGATACCTTCTCAAAGTGCTCACATGCAATACGCTTCCGTCCGAAGAAGAAGCGTTTTTCGATCTTTTGCACACGTATTTCCCATTCACATACGATCTGAAACATGTTGCAATGGATTTTGATAAAGTTGGGGGATTGAGTCGATTGGCGGAGGATTTGCATGTGGAAAGAATAGGAACGATGCATCAGGCTGGATCGGATGCGCTTTTGACAGCATCCACGTTTTTCAAAATGGTTCAAGTGTTTTTCGATGGGAATGTTGAGAATGCTGTCAAGTACTCGGGGCAATTGTATGGTCTCGGCAATAGCAACAGTCTCGGTCCGGGCTGATGCACATAACACAAATGCCATACAAAACAGAACAAAATCTTTTTTCTCATTTTGTGAACACAAAGTCAACAATCCCTTCAATTTCCCGGTTCTTCACGGAGCAGTCTGTGAATAGACACTCACAGGGAGAATCCGTCTCGAAAGTAAAGGCCGAGCCTTCTCTTCCCACAGGCACATTGACTGTTTCTTGATCGAAATCGCTTTGATCGTGGGTTTCCATAGATGCACGAGTCGTTTTCAATTGTGTTAGCTCATGTTCCAGCGTCTCTTGTATGCTTTTAGACGACCTGGATGCGATTTGATCCATCTTATTACATGCGATAAGCATCGGAGGTGCCAAGTCGTTGAGCTTTGGATTGGAAAATAGGTCGTGGAGGTATCTACAATGTGACATGAGCGATTGAATGTGTTGAGGAGATGCAGCTTACTCGGCTGCGGTGCGCCAACTCGAGCGATCCGATGCGTCCATGAGGAATACGATTTTGGAGGTAATTGGTGTAAGCTCAAACACACGACTATAAAATGTTAGAGGTGGTAGGATTCCCAATGCATGCTTACTTGCGTAGACGTTCGTGGCCGGGGAAATCGATAATATGGAGCTTGTTTGTGTCGTTTTTTGTTGTTAGACTCGAGTGGAGCGTGAATCTGTAGTCGTTCTCCTTCATGGATGTGACTGTGTCCACATCCATTCCATTTCGTAAGAGGTGAAGAAGAGCTGTTTTGCCTGCATTTGCGGGTCCTAATAGTAAGACAGTGCTTTGTTTCCTGGACAGGAAGCGACTGAATATGAACTGTATGCTTGATATATTCGATATCAGCCAAGAGCTCAGCAGGACGAAGAGCAGAACGAACGCCGCGAGCTGATACACGGAGACATTGTCGACGCGCATGAATGATTGGAATGTCATCGCGGAGGTGTAGTATTAGATTATACAGGAAATACAGTAGTTTTGGAAGAGGATCGATCTAAAAGGCGCTATACATGCGGGCTGTGTCATATTAGCTCTAGGAAGATTATTTGTATGGTGCGCCTCGCATAAATTCACGTTCTATTCGCATATGTAGCTGCTGCTTCCGTTCTTAGACTGCGATCATCAACCGAACTTATAAATGTCCGCTTCATGTACCTAAGAACCTAGTAATTGAACTTCAATGTGGAAATTCGCGACGAGAAACTTTCGAAAGCAACATGTCTGCTTCGCGTTTCGAAGCGTAAATGAAGCTATCCGAATCTCTCTTCCAATTTGCTAACTCTATGTATGTAGAAATCGAATGTATCGAACGATTTTGGGCTGTTTACACCGCGCCAAGAGCACAAATCCCTTCGCGAAATGTTACAAAATTTCGTCAGAGAAAAGGTCGAGCCGCAGGTAATATACCCCGTCAATCACGCTTTCCATCTGAAATCTCTCTCAGGCAATGGAGTTCAATCGCGACGAGAAATTCAATGAGAAAATGTTTCGTGAGCTCGGAGCACTTGGACTATTGGGAATAACAGCGCCAGAAAAGTGAGTGATTGCTCATCCGATTTCCCATCTGACCGATTTGGGAAGGTATGGAGGGTCCAATATGGATTCTTTGGCAGCGGTTATCGCTCATGAAGAGTTCTCATCCAGTGATCCGGCATTCTGTTTGTCGTATTTGGCTCATTCAATGCTGTTTGTGAACAACTTGGCTCAAAATGGGAATGAGATACAGTGTAGAAAGTATCTTCCACAAGCTTGTGCAGGCAAAAAGATTTGTGGTATGGGTATGAGTGAGCCTTCCGTGGGAACTGATGTTCTTGGAATGAACACAAGTGCAAGATTATCGCGATGTGGAATGTACTACCTACTCAATGGATCCAAGTAAGTGTTGTGTCTCTGAATTTGAGAAAAGCAGTCAGTGGGAATGCAAAGTTGAAGGATGTGGATCACCAATGGAGCACTTAATGACACGGAATTGGGCGATTATTTCCTAGTGTATGCACGTACTGGCGGATCCAGCACGAGTAAAAAGAACATCTCCTGCTTCATCGTGGAGAAAGGATTTCAGGGATTCTCACTTGGTCAACGTATAAAGGCAATGGAACGAGTACTTGCCTTCACACTCGCAGTCTGACGATATTTACTTTTTCAGAACAAATGCGGCATGCGAGCTTCCAACACGGCGGAATTAGTTTTTGAAGACTGCAAGATTCCAATTGAGAATCTGATCGGGAAGGAAGGCGATGCAGTCCTTTGTATGATGCGCAATCTCAAGATCGAACGCGTTACTCTAGCAGCAATGAGTCTTGGAATTGCACGACGCTCTCTACAGATCATGAATGATTATGCCAAAGTACGAACCTCTATTCTTGTCGTATCGAGTCTCTCGTTCCTTCCCGTATCGACAGGAACGACAAGCATTCGGGCAATCACTCAACACCTTTGGCCAAATCCAGAAGAGCATCAGTGAATCATACGCAGAGTTCATGGCTGGGCGATCCTATGTGTATCAAGCGGCAAGGTACTATTCCAAGAATGCCTTTATCGACGGTATCTGATCGCTCCACAGGAACCTAGCGTTGGACTCGGCCGATTTCGACGTGGATTGCGATGGGGTCAAGTTGTATTGCGGCGTTATGGCCAAACGCATCGCAGATAGAGCCATTCAAACATTAGGCGGTAATGGATACATCGGAGACTATGTAGTGGAGCGTCTATGGAGGGATGCCAAGCTACTTGAGATAGGCGGCGGCACAAATGAGTCACATCATAAGAATATGACGCGACAACTGGCGAAAAAGAGTTTTTGGTGGTAAGAGAAATAATACATAATATCAACGGCCGGGATCGAACCGGCGACCTTCTGCGTGTAAAGCAGATGTGATAACCACTACACTACGCTGACGTTGTGAGAAAGAGGCAAACAAGCATATTAATAAAATATAAACAGACGTTTGCTTGAAGCCTCCCAGTAAATTAGTAGGGTGGACGTCTATTTGATCGTCTTCTTTCTCCGCGAATCGCTTATAAATTCAGAAAAGTGCTGAGAAAAAGAAAAAAAAAAGACAAACTTCTTAACATGTCGTACGTTACGAATAGCAGTTAAGTAAAATCTATCATCAACATTGAGAGGGTGTTCAGTATATCGCTGACGCTTTGCAATCGATCGAAATAAACCTGTATCATCTCTCACAGTTCTTATCCAACAATGTTATAACTCAAATATCAACCAAGCACAAGTCAATTCAGCACACTCACTCAAGAAGAGCGCCGCAAAAAAACGCAACGAAACAAATCGCATGAACAAAATCCGCGCGGCTGTTTCCGGCTCACGTCGACGGTACAACAACGACGGCTTCGATTTGGATCTCACGTACATAGCGCCAAATTTGATCGCAATGGGTTATCCCGCGTCCGGCGTCGAGAAAACGTATCGAAATGATATCAACGAAGTCGCGAAATTCCTCAATTCGCGTCATCCTCACGCGTATCGTGTTTACAATTTGAGTGAACGGTGCGTCACCTACAATATTCTCTATCTATTAGCCCACCTCTCATAACTAATACACCTTTCTTCTTTCGTACTTTGTAGTCGTTATGATTACTCGAAATTTTATCAAGTCGCGGAATTCGGCTTCCCGGATCATCATCCTCCTCCGTTGCAACTACTGATTGAAATTATGAATGATATGCTTCGATGGACTGCCCAGCATCCCGGCAATGTCGTGGTAGCTCATTGTCTCGCTGGTAAAGGCCGAACGGGAGTTATCTGCTCTTGTTTCCTGTTATTGACTGGGGAGCATGGAAATCTTCAGTGTCTCAAAAGTCGACGGGAAATGTACATGATGGTGAGTCATACTGTCCAGCATTTCTGTCAGTTGCGTGGTCAAGGCGTACGGTACCCCAGTCAAGCTCTGTACATCTATTACTTTATCAAAATACTCCGGAAATTGAGAGGTCAAGTCGCCAGTATCCCCACATTATTACCGCCCAAACGCCTGGTCTGCCTCTCTTCTTCATTCATCGGAAGCTCTTCTGATTCGATGTGCTGTAGCTGCTTAAACGCGTAATATTGCGTGGGATTCCAGACTTTGAGGCTGCTCCTCGAGGCGGATGCACTCCGTTCTTGCAAGTATCTCCAGCTCCATTTCAACACCGCCAGACTCGTCTCTTGTACAATAGTTCATGGCAACGGCCGGTCTTCGAGACGTACGTTGCGGACGATAATGGAGTCATTGCGTTTGAGGTGCGATGGTATGGTCTCATTGACGTTCTCTGATGATCTCTGTAGACGAATTGCCACATTGAAGGGGATACTTTGATCCGTTGTTTCCATGCAAACACATCGACAATGTTGGGGAAACACATTGTGCAGATGTTCCATTTCAGCTTCCATACGAGTTTTATGCGAAGAAATGTGCGTATCTCATCCAAAGGTCCTCCAGAACCTCACATTTTCGCTTCAGTGCAAAGTGTATCGCCTCCGGAAATCCGATATCGATGAAGCTGCTGATAGTGATCGATTCCCGCAGTCGTTCTCCATTGAATGTTTTGTGGATCATGAGACTCAAGAGATCGATTTCCAATCGGAAGACGCACAAGCGCTGGATTCTGAGGATTCCCAGGACGAAAGAAAGCTTCAAAGTGATCGAATGAGTCGTTTTGCCCTTCTTCCCGACACCAAACAGCTCGATCAAGAGATATTCTCACAGACTCTAGGACAGCAGATGGGATGGCTTTATAAGCAAGGCGGTTTTGTAAAGAATTGGAAACAACGATGGTTTGTTGCTCGAGAAGGGAAGCTCACATATTACTCGAATGCTTCCGTTCCGACTCCATTGGGTGTGATCAACCTCAAGGCACGCAAAAGACTCTTTCCATCGCATTGATCTGACTTGAGAGTTTGTAGGGCGTTCGTGTGGATGTCTGTCGACTGAATGAGCTCAACACGCGCAATTGGGCACTCCATTACTTCAAGATTGTTCCTCCGTGGAAGGATCAGCGAACGTATTACTTTGGGGCAGAGAATGAGCAAGAAATGATCGCCTGGATACGCGTATTGGCCAAGGAATCGTGTCACGGGATGCTGATACATCGTCCTCCTACTGGAGGTCGATACTCGGACAGCGTATTGCTCGGTCAGAACGACTCGAGAGCTATTCCAAAGGCTGAAGAAGCGTACATCCGACCCAACTCGATCGATTCCTCGACTTCCACACAGCTGTTAACGCCCGTGCCCCAACTTTCAAAAGAACCGCATGTGAGTCATCGATCTCGGTCACAATACGCAGAGAATCGTCCATGGGATCGATCGAATAGGAAGGAGACGTACGTGGTCTCCACACCACAAACAGACTTTGAATGGAGCGGAATGAGCGCTGAGGATCGAGAGACTGTCTTACGCGACTTGGAACATTGGAAAATGAGCGATTACGTGTACACTGCCGATGAGCTTCAAGAAGCGAAAGCTTTCCAGCGATATTTACGCGATCGTCCCAAGACCTTTGCCAAGCTGACGAATTTGATCCAAATGCAAGCGTGGGCCCAAGTGGAAAAGCTTCTGATTGAAATTGTGGAGAAAACATTCCCAAATCTATTGGATGCGATGGAATTCGATCCTTTGGCGTTTGCTGAGATGATTGTGGAGCGGAAACGCGTGAGCGAAGTCCAATTTTGACATTGCTATAAAAAGCATTGAAACGACTCGGAAGGGGTCAGCGATGGATGTGGAAGCGCTCGGGTCGCAACATGCGGCTATCCGGTTGCTGGAGCAGTACTACCAGGCGGAAATGATCTCGAGTCAGGATTTGGATTACTACAAAGACGTTTACGTGAATCTGAATGAGAATCTCTTGGCGACGTACAAGCACGAGAAACATTTGGAGAAAGACATCAAAGAGCTTGGAACTGCGCTTTTGCGTGAGAAGATTCGTGCTGAGAAGCAATCGATCCACAAAGCTGAACAAGTTGCAAGTTGTGTGGCTTTGGAACAAGCCCAGGAGAAGGCATTACGCGACTTGGCCGATTCCGTGGATCGCGATGCAGTGCTGACATTTGAATTGTCGGAGATTCGACGTGAGCTCATGGAAGCCCGTACGGAGAAAGAGACCATCGAAATGGCGCATTTGAAAGCTTTGGAGCCGGAACATTTCGAATTGAAAGCGGAGACGAATCGTTTGCAATTGGAAATGGAGCGATTGCAATCGCATTTGTACAAAGAAATCGATCGCAAGACTGAATTCGTGTCGAAATCGCAGCATTTCCAGTCGGAGAATTCGATATTGGAGAAATCGGTGCAGGAATTGACGTCGGAATTGTATATTGTGTCGCAAGAACCGGAACGAATGACCAAACAAGGCGATATGGTGCAGAATGCGGTGTCTGGATTGGCGGTAGAGGTTGCCAGCTTGCAGGAACACTTCAATAAAGCGACTGAAACATTGGATCTTCAAAGCGCCAAAGCCAAAGACGCCGCACAAATGATCAAAGACCTCACTCAAAAGCTGGAAATACATCGCGAGACAACCGAACAGCGCCAACGCGATTTGGATCACGTGTCCATCCATCTTCGCGAGGAACAGAATGCATATGTGCATCAATTGGGCGAGAAAGCGCGGCTTGAATTGGGTATGAAGCAAGTCGTCATGGAGGATCGTCATGAGCGTGATCGTTTCTGCAAGCTTCAAAAGCTCTTTGACCAAATAAAACGCGACCTGAAGAAGCAAATTGGGCAACTGGATGCGAAGAAAGCGCTTCTTCCGAACCTCAAAGCGCAAATAATCGATGCAAACCATCAAGTGAGCGCCCTTCGTGCCGAAAATCTTCGTGAGGAAGCCAAACAATTGGAGATGAAGCGTGAATGCGATGTGCTTGCGACAAAAATGCTCGAGCACGAGCAAGGCGAAAATCGAATCCAGAAAGACCTCGAGCTTCAGAGTGTTGCAATAGCGGAATTGGAAGCCGATGGGCTCACTTGGAGTCGCGAGGAAGCCAAACAGCGAAGATTGCTCGCGTTACTCATCGAGCAGCATGCAATCAAATGCCGGGAAGCGATGAGCACATTGGAAGCTCAGAAATCGGTCGAACGACAACTTCATACACGCGAGCTTTTGATTCTAGATATGGCCAAGCAGTGGAACGAGAAGCATGCGCAGATGAAATCCTTCTCGGCTTTGTATGATCTTCTCAAACATGAGCGGAATAAGTATGTGAGTTTGATTCAAGCTTCCTCTCAGGCGATTGCGGAGATGCGTGAGAAGATCAAAATTTTGCAGAATGAAGTCCATGTGCTTGGAAACGAGTCATTGACCAAAGATGCCGCGCTGGTGAAGGAACGACGCACACACAACAATGCGAAAAGCGCTCGTGATAACTTGCGTTCCGAGAGTGACAAGTGTCAGGAAACGTATCGCCAAAAACAAGAGACCATCGAACAGCAAATTCTCGAGATTGAGAGGTTGAATTCGCTTCTTTCCAGCTCGGAGAAGAGGCTCATGCGCTTGAAAAAGTGTTTGGAGATCGCAATGGACGCTCGGAAACGTGTATTTGAGGAATTTCAGCTTCGGAAAAACGAGTTGGAGCAAATGTACGCTTTGGATGCTACACAGAAGAGAGATTTGCGTGAGAACGACCTCAATATGACTGAAATGGAGAAAACGTACCGCCAATTGCGTTTGGAAATGCAGAATTTGGAACGACAATTGGCCATTTATCGCCAAAAATTGCCAAAACTTTCGCAATTAATTTTTCGAATTTCGGAATTGCGTTCGGAATTGGTCGAAGAGCATCAGACGACTGCGTTTCTATGTCGCGATCTGGAGACACCCGACAATGCGGATCGTTGGCGAGCGCTTGGAGGCAATGATCCGAGTGAGAATGAGCTTGAAGCAAAGCTCACACGCATGGAAGAGCGTCTTAGTCGTAAGAAGGAACAATTGCTGGAGAAGGAATTGGTACTGGAGGAAGTCACCAAACTTTCGGATGAGTTGCGAATGCAAGCGGGTGAGTGTCGAGGTGAGACATTGCAGGTTGCCAAGCACGTGAATGCATTCCAATCCAAGCTGAAAGAGACCACACGACGGATGATGGCACTCGTCTCGGAATTGTCCATGTATCAGGCGACAGCGATGAAGCTTCATCAGGAGAAAAATGCGAGTCTCCGCGACTTGGAAACGTTTCAGCGGAATGTGGATCGAGGAATGCCACCAACTTTGGATGCGATGCAACAGCTCTTTCGATTACAACAACAGAAATGGAATGAACAGCAGATAAAAGAGATCAAAGCGCAGCAGAAAGCAGCAGTTTTGCACGCTCAAAACTTTCCAGGAGCGGTCCATTCGACTGCCGAGACGCGACCCACCGCTTATGTTCCTGAGCATCTTCCAATTCCGAAGCCGTACGGAGCGTTAGCGCCATTCAAACCGACACTTTCGGGATCAAATATGCGCCATATTCGTCCTCCACAGCGTCGCGACATTGAGATATGAGATGATTTACGCTTCTTTGACAATTTTTTGACGCAAATTTTCCATTTCGCAATATAATTGCTCCACTTTTCTCTCCATTTGTTGCCATTTCGCTCGCTTCCGATCGCGACGACGAAAAGCCCACTTGACCATTTCCCCCCAGAATGTCGTATTGATGGCGATAGCGACTACAAAGATCCATTGGAACCATCCGATATGCACAAATCCAAATATTCGATCCATCAGAATCGGAGTATTGGTCATCAATATCGTCAGCGCCACTGAAAGCGCCGAAGCGATCACCAAATGCCGATTCGAGAACATATTGACAAACAATTTTTCAGTAAAACTGCGAACACTGTACGCGCGAATGACTTCTGTGAATGTGATTCCAATGAAAGTCATCGTCTGCGCTCGAGCTGTTCCATCGCGCATACAGTCGAAATTCCCTCCTTTACAAATTGCTGAAGCATTCTCAAACGTATTGGGAAGCGCATACGCTTCAGGGAACAATAATGACCCATCCGGAAGCGTATTCTGACAATTCCCGACGACTTTCCATCCATCAGAGTGTCCTGTCCATCGACGACACAAATTCGCTTCTCCCATCGAACTGCTTACGAGCAATTGTCCAACGTTCCAATACATTCCAACTGTGAAAATGACCACTCCACCGAATGCGATCAGAGCCGCATTCACCAGCACGAGCGTCCATAATCGACCGTGAATGAGCGGCTGTGACTTTGGTCGTGGCCTTTCTTGCATAATATCGGGATTCCCTTTCTCCAAACTGAGTGCGACCGCAGGCATTCCGTCTGAAAGAAGATTCAAAACGAGAATCTGAAGCGGTTCTAACGGCACAGGCATCCCCACCGCAATTGCAACGAAAATGATCACAATTTCACCAATATTGGTTGATAGTAAAAACAGCACAAATTTTTGGATATTGGCGTAAATATTGCGTCCTTTCTCGATCGCAGCCACAATACTGCAGAAATTGTCATCCGTTAGGATCATATCAGATGCTCCTTTGGCCACTTGCGTGCCGGAAATCCCCATTGCAACACCGATATCCGCTTCCTTGAGCGCTGGAGCGTCATTCACACCATCGCCAGTCATCGCCGCGATCAATCCTTGCCTCTTTAACGACTTGACAATCTCCAATTTATCTTCCGGTCGAGCTCGCGCAAAGACAACTTTGTCGACTATGAGTGTATCCAATTCTTCTCGCGATTTATATGCGTCGTCTTGCGTTCGTAATTGCGAACAATCGATCGCTTCCGTTGGAATTTCGTCTTCCGATTGCAATAAATTGATATTTCGCGCAATTGCGATCGCAGTCGCCAGATAATCGCCCGTGATCATGATCGTGCGGACACAAGCCATACGAGCTTTGAGGATAGCTTCCTCCACACCATCTCGCTCGGGATCGATACATCCAATCAAGCCCATAAACGTGCAAGTATTGGGGATATACGACAATTTCTCATCGATTGTCTCGCATTCCTGATCGTACGGGAGCTTGGCTAGCGGTAATATGGCAACTGCCAGCACCCGAAGCGCTTGTGATGAGAGATTGTCGACCATTTCAGCGATTTCAGCTCGTTTTCCATCATTCAAATCGACAATTTCGCCATTTTCAGTGCAATAGTTACTGCATTTTCCAATGATGTAATTGGGCGCGCCCTTGACACACGCAATCATATCGACATTCAGCGGTAAGTGGACATTCTCAAAGCCTTCGAAGCGGATATCTCCATGGATTGTTATCATCATTTTGCGTGTGGAATTGAATGGGATTTCGTCCACCAGCGGATACGTTTTCAGCAGTTCTTCTCTATCGATTCCATGCTTTGCTGCAGCGACAATGAGCGGTGCTTCCGATGAGTTTCCAATGGGTTCCCACACTGTATTTCCATCCGATTCCGTCTGCTTTATAAAAGTGTTACTGCACAACACACAGCACACGAGTATGGAGCGAAGGAGAACAGTCTCTGCAGGAACCAATGCATCGTTTTCGCGGATGAAAATTGCTCCATTGCTTGGATCAAAGCCTTTCCCTGTAACTTCATACTCTCTGGAATCGCCCCAAATCTTGACGGCCGTCATTTTCCCTTCCGTAAGCGTCCCCGTTTTGTCGGTACATATCACGGAAGACGCGCCCAACGTCTCTACCGCCGCCAATTTTCGAACGAGAACGTTTTCTTTGATCATTTCAGTGGTTCCAGAAGTCAGACAAAGCGTTGTAACAACTGGAAGACCTTCCGGAACCGCGCTGACCGCCACCGAGACTGCAACCATCACCATTGTGAGCCATACGGGTCGATTTGGATGACTTGGATCTCGCGTATTTCTCAGAAATCCCACCACAAACAAGAGAATAGCAACTCCAATCGCAATACTTCCCATAAGAATTCCCAATTTGTGCAAATTCCGCTCCAAAGGCGTTTTCTTCGGTCGATATCGCGCGAGGAATTTGTGGAACGGATTTTTACAAATTTTGTTCTGATCTCTCGCGCTGGAATTCGTGTTTTTCAACAGCGATGCGATCACTCCGACTCGTGTGGCCATTCCCGTTGCAACAACAATCCCATTTCCACTTCCAGCAGTCACCGTTGTCGATGAAAACACCATATTCCCGGGACTCAAACTGACTTCTTCGACCTGTTTCTTCACTAAATCCTCTGCCTTCTTCGATACATCGGTCGGTTCTCCGGTCAGATTCATCTCATTCACCTTTAGAGACTGGCTCTCCACCAATCTCAGATCTGCTGGAACCACATCGCCCACGCGTAACTCGACGATATCTCCCGGTACGATTTCTTTGCTGTCCATTAAGAGCTGATTCCGGTCGCGTATCACGATAGATTGGGCGCTTGTGAGCTGTGCAAGTGCATCTAGAGCGTTTCCAGCTTTGTACTCTTGCACAGTGGCGATGGATGCATTCAGAAACACAATGAATAGCACAGCGATTCCTTCTGTGTATTCCTGTAAGCTGATTGCGGCCACAGAAGCGAAAAGCAGGAGGCCAATAATGAGGTTGTAGAATTGGAGAAGGAAGAGTATGTAAATTGGCGTGTTTCCATCTGTATCGATGGAATTAGAGCCAAACGTGTGGAGTCGATTTGCCGCTTTTTCGGTGCTGAGACCATGTTTGCGATGCGAATCTAATTGGTAGAAAATAGAGTCGATTTTCTTCTGATGCCATGGATTTCTACCAATCGAAGCGCTGCTTTCTACTAATTCGTGGATAATGATATCGGGGATCGGATTGGCTGAATTTAAGTGAGGATGGGATTTGTCGTGTTGGACATTCTTTTTGAATTGAAGCCAATTCAATGTGCCAAAGCTACTTTTCGAGTCGTTCACGGTAGTGTCGGATTGGATCGTATCTGCGTTAAGTGCGATGTAGTCGGTGGCGCATCGTGGCGAATTGTGATTGTAATTGGCGTTTGGGGTTAGAGGTTGCTTTTGGGTTGACTTCCATAAACGCATTGAGTTGCTTTGGTTGAAGGATATTTAAAAATGAAAGAGATTGCGCATTTGCTCGGAAAATCGAAAGTTTTGAATTTGATAGCCTTTCGTAAATGATAAGGTGGATGTAGAGGGTGTATATTATAGTTCCTCTCTAAATGGATTGCCTTTTGCGCAGCTTTTTCTCTTCCTAAAACCCTAACCAGTAATTTCCGCAACGACAGGCAGGGAATAGGGATGTATCTTTTTCAGTTATAATATATCGCATACATCACCAAAAGGCGATACTACACGTTTCTCTTTAAAAGTGAACCCACCCTGTCATTTACTGCAAAGTCACACAACCGCGATCCGTCACACATTTCTGTGTCACACTCTATCCGAGCAGACATGTATTCTACCAATCAAAAGAAAGCTAAAACGACATATCGTTGGATTTCAGTTACACATCGAAATCATCAAAGAATCAGACCGACTCACACCGCATTTCAAACAGTGTCACACCACACTATAAGGTAACACAACCTGTCAGCTACTAAACTAGTGTAAGACATCACCAAACACTCGATTCACTCTCACTACACACTATATTCGGATCACGCGGTCATTGCCGGCAAATCGCAGCTCTCTGGGATCGGTCGCAGCGCGTTGCACGCCTCAATCTTAAGCGGATCAATCGCAACCAACCACGCACGCAATTCCGCACAACTCGATGCCCTAAACGACCATATCAGACTTCTCGAACCGGTCTGACTCCATAACTGAAATGTGAATGGTGGTTGGCGTTCACTTGAACCGGTATCTTTTCCTCCGGCTTTCCAAAAAACCGGTAAACTATGTCGTCGGTTTTTTGCACTCAGTGTCATCGGTACAATAATTTGACACTTTGTAATCTCAATCACACCGACTTGCTCCTTTCTCGCCATTGATTTATACGCATACAAGAACGGCCGACGCAATACAAACCATCGCCTTTGCCACTTGACACTGCTTCCATTCGTAACGATCGCATTTGCCGCTGTACCAAGCTGCATACATCGATGTATATCCAAAAAACCGCACATTTCAGCGACACTCGATTGCCATGGTGCCGCTTGAACGTACTTAAGAGCATCTTTCGAACCGAACCTAGCCGGTTCCGTAATTAAAAATGGGACCGGTTCACATTCTTTTTCGTCCAATCGATTCGCATCTGTCAAACATAACCGAATACCTTTCCGGCTCTTTAGAGTCAGAAACAATCGCTGGCTCTCCATTTCCACGCACATGGACGTCTCCGGAACATTCTTTTCCAATACTTTTCGCAATATCTCCACATTCCCATCCGACGGAATGGGAATCATTGCCAATAGCAATTGCCGAACGACCTCCAAAGACATAATCGCTTCCATTCGATCCATTCCATGCGCCAATGTCTCCATAAGTGCTCCAGCTACATTCCGAGCCGGGAGATCATCATTACACCTCTTCTTTTCCATCAAAAGCTCTGCTGTAAACCAAGTTCCGAGCCTGAAATTCCGACTATAACTCTCTTTTGCCCACCAAGCGGTCCTTGTAGCTTCCCATCCTCTACTAATTCGCTGCCGGAGAGGTAGATTCTTGGGCGTCCAGGGACATATCTTGACAACAATACTCTTGAAAATGACAATTGGAGTCGCATTGTATTGCTGTCGAAACGATACCGCCAGCTGGAAAATCGAGCGACTTTTCTTCGGATCGATCACTTCCTCATCGTTCTTGCAATCAAACGTCCCGCAGAGCGTTCGGGATGCAAAATCACAGGTGGATACCTCCAGAATCTCCAAATCTTTCCATCGATTCTGTGGATCCGATACCGGAGACCTCAGTGACATCGCTGAAGCCGATTGGGCGCATTTTCCCGACTCGAATGCATCTCTCCACATGGAAAGCCTCTGACGCCTCACCGAAGAAATCTTCACCATGAGAATCTCACGCAAGCAAAAGGAAGCCGTATCCGCCTGAACGATCCGCAGACTTATTTTCCGAGCTTGATTCAAGTGGAGACGTAGCGTTCCATCTTTCTTCACCGCCACAGGGACATAGTTCCCATCGGAATCGCATTCCTGGATATCCGCCGAGACGAAAAAGTCGATTCGTGGTGGAGAGTATGGCGTTTTCTCGCCAAGCGATGCAGGTACGAGCACCCGACCATGTCCCCAGACTTCCAAAAGTGCCATTTCACTGTTCCCTTCCACACGCCAGCGATGATTCAAAACCACAATCTGGTCTCCTTTTGTGTGCATATCCAAGCTCATTGGGATGGTATGCTCGACATGCGCGTTGCAGTGTTTGATGATCACGGAGATGCATTCAGAGGTGACGGCATTCGCGTAGAATGCGAGTCGCTGGAGGTGGTATTCGCAGGTATTTCCAGGCTTGGAATAGCTCAATTCCGCATTCCCGATGCATTTTCCAGTCGGAGTAATGATTACCAGTGAGACCGCTTGCGCACAATCGCTCGCGCGTGCCAATTGCGTCGTACAAAGTGTGATACGCGCATACCCATGAAGTCGAGCACACAGAGGCGTATCGGATGGAGGAATCTCTTCGACTTCCGCGATGGATTCCTTCTGAAGAAGAGAAGGAGAAGCCGGTAAAAGCTCTTGCAAGGTCCCTAGAACCTGCGTGAGTTTGTCGTATTTTAAGATGACTTCCTCAGAGCTCCAGGCGACTCGAGTTGGCTGATCCATTCGGGAGATTACGACCTCATTTCCTTCGTTCTGGAAGGACCAAATGACTCCAACACGCTGACACAAAGCATTGAGTCCGTCCACGAGCTCGTTCATATTCCCTTCCGGAATCGGAGGAAGGGGACAAACTTGAGCGAAAGGCTCTCTCACTTTGATTCCGGGAATCAAAAGCCGTAGCATTCCATCTTCGTATCGAATGCAATCGCCATGAAACAGCTCGATAGAGGAAGCACAGCTCAGTCGTTCGTCATTCACATGCACGCTTTCCTCTGATGAAAGACGCACTTGGAAATTCGACTCGGAGTCTTCCGTGCAACTGCACTCGATGGAAATCTGGTTTCCACGCCCAAAGACAGTGATTCCGACTTGTAAGCCGTATGCGATGGCATTAAAAGCATCCACAAGGTCCAAATTCACGAGAATCGGTCGATTGGAGTTTGTGAAAATCGCATTGGCTTCCACATTCACACATTGTTCCTCCTTCTCCCTCGGCTTTGGGCTGGGCTCGAGTTCCCTCGGCTTTTGGCTGGGCTCCAGTTCAATGGTAAGCTTGGATAGAGCCTCTCGGAGCTCCATAATCTCCTGTCGAAGGGAGCGAACGATCTTGGTGTTCTCGTCCTCATTCACAAGAGCGCAATTGATCACTTTCTTGGCCGATTCCGCGTACCGAAGCGTGCTCATTGTCTCGTCATAATTCTATACGACGCGGGTCAAAGCCTCTTATTCCAATCGATGATGAGCGTACCTCTGCAGCTGGAGATACCATCGCCATCATGGTGGTCTATCACAAGTATCAGCGTCCAATTGCCTTGAGAATATTAGCATACCTTTGCATTTCCACCCAAACTTTCCTTCAAAAGCCACGTCAACGCGCTGTCGCGATACGGAACTCGATCGACCGATTTTCTATCACAACATTCAGTGTGGGTCGCTCGTCCTCTTCCAAACTTACTTGCTGAGTGCAGAGATCACTCTTCCCAGCGTCGTGAGACTTTTATTGATCATTGCGCCTTCCTTGAGTCGTTCTCCGCTCGTTCCCGCATTCAAAGCGCGTTCGGAGCCTGCGAGATCGACAAGTGAGATCTTGGAGATCTCATCATGACAGCTGAGAGATCCTGGGTCGCGGTATGCTTGTGTGAGTGTGATGGTGAAGACCGCATGTGATCGAGACGACACCGAATTCATCAATGTGGACCCTACTGTTCGAGCTTTCTCTCCAGTGGCCATAATGAGCGCGATTTCCTCGTACGAGTGGACACTTTGCGTGATCAGACCTTCAATGAATGGACCTGTGACCGGATGTTCGCGTATCTTTAGAGGTTTTCGGCTTATAAAGACTCCAGTGTCGTCTGGAGGTGCTGAAGACGGGCGATTCCGCGCGCAGGTATTCTCCTCATCCAAGAGATCGATGACTTTTTCCTTGTAGATCTCACAGTACGTCACGTCTACGTGGAATGTCGTGTGAGCGTTGAGGCTTTCTTGCGAGTTTTCTCGTTTCAAATCGATATCGTGGAACAACGCTTCACAGACGCGGGGAATGAGACCTTGCTGACCCGATTCCTTATCTCCAAACATCGTGTGAGTCTTCCCGGAGCCTGTTTGCCCGTACGCCAGGACGGTGCAATGAAAGCCCTGGAAGGCCGAGTCGATCATACTCACGCCAACCTCGTCGAATATAGCCAGCTGATTGGGTTTCCCTGTCACCGGGTCAATGTCTTGGCTGATGATATCGCTAGCCGGGTCGATTGGGCTCGTAAAACATCGATCAAAGTGGAAAGTGCGGCAGTCTTCCGAGGCGAATGCGTTGGCATGGAGGTGTTTTGGGGAGGCATTTTCGGTATTTCCAGTTGCAGGGTGCTTGCTGTCATTGAATCCAGCCGGATTTGCCACTTGGATGCTGGAATTCTGAACATTGAGGATGATTGGCGACCGATTTCCGAGCTCTTTGGCGTTTAATGGCCGAACGCGTACCACAACTTTGATGGCGCTGATGGAGGTGTTGGGGTCGTGTTTGTCGCTTTCCAACGTCGTGTCGCCTGTTTTTGCAGTCTTATTGCGCGTTTTGAGCTCCATAGACGCCGTAAATGAGCTTTCTCGGAAGCGATCTTGAAAGGACGCCAGCAGTTTCAGAAGAGTATACTTAACCGTTAGAAAGCTGTTACAAGATATAGAATGTGTATACTATGTATACCAAGTGTTGAAAAGTTCTGGACCAGTATTTCTCGGATGAATCCATAGCTGAAAAGCGCGCGTTCAGGACAACACACACTGCGTCAGAGCATGCGAAATCCATGTACGCATACCTGTCGATGCTACTGTATCCCCAAACCATCCACTATCCCGTCGTTGATCACATTATGCGCACAAAACATTGCTATACATCACTTTACATCGACTTTTTCACGGTCCAACTCGATCGCCATGTTACGGTACCTTTCCTCACAAAAGTATCTACCCCGTCTAATAGCTTTTGTAGCCATCTACCTCAAGAATTCGCATCCATTTTACTGCGTGAAATCGTCGGAAGGAACGCGCTTACAGACGAACGATTAGCACTATTCTACACATTCACACCCACTGAATTGCGTCTGCGTATGTGCTGCTCCATCCGCAAGTCCATTCTCCGTCAAATTCCCTTTCATTGCCCTCATATCGTCGGTATTGATCGTATCTCTTCACATTTCCACTAAATTCTCTTCTTCCAGCGCATTTTGGACCTCTCACACTGCGTACAAGTCAACAATCCCATCGTACGTGGCGTCCTGCAGCATTGTGTCCGTCTCAAAGTCCTCCAACTCGACGGATGTCGCCATGTCACCGATCAAGCCTTCCAGCCCGACTTTTCTCCATTTTGGCCTCTACGCGCATGCACTTCTTTGCAGTGTCTGAGCGTCGCCAAATGCTCACAAATCACAGGGAAAGGCGTCTTCCTCATCGCGAAAGCCTGCTCTGCACTGATTGACCTCAATGTGTCGTACTGTCGGGTACGAGTCTTGTTGCTTAATCCACTTTTGATCCTCTGCTCATTTTCGGGTCGTAGCGGATCGGAAATATCGCTGTCGATGCATTTCTGTACTCGTCTTTGCCGCTGGTGAGACTCACACTTTCATTCATGGAACTGGACGATCGATCTTTTTACGCTCCTCATCCATTTTCCCCATTCACGACACTCTGTGGTCTCCAGCATCTCGACCTTCAAGGCAACAAGCTGACCGACTCGAGTGTGGGTGTGCTGGCTTCCCATTGCGTTTGTCTCTTGGAGCTTCGTCTCGACAATTGCGATGCCATCACTGACGTTGCGATGGAGCTTCTATCTCGAGCGAAATGTATCGAGAAAATGGAGACTTTGAGTGTCCAAAATTGCAGTCAGATCACCGATATTGGCGTTTTGGCTCTCCGTTCCGCGAATCATTTGAAGAAGCTCAATGTCGCATGGTGTGATATCACTGATAAGAGCGTGATGGCGCTCATCCATTCGTACGGCCAAGTAGAAGAAGAAGAGAACATCGCATGTTTAAGACAAGTGAATGTGAATTGGTGTACGCAATTAACAGACGCGACCTTGGAAAGCGCCACAAAGATGTACGCCAACCGCGTGGATCGACTACCATCCAGCCAATGTCCTCATCTCCAGATTTGCATCACCGGATGCAGAAGGATCTCCACACGTCAGCGTCAGCTTTCAAGAGGTATCGGTGTCGATGTCAGCTGTCTAAAGACGTGATCGATGAATGGTGAGCGTTCAGGCTTTTGTGTCTTTCATTTCCAGTTCGTATCGCTGTCGATCTGCGATTTCACGCTCTTTCCAGAAAGCGACTTGCTCGTCGGATAGAGATGACCAAATCTGCTGAACTTGATGGAGAACCTGCAAAGGAGACGGAGTTTGCGTGGTTGGGCGTGGATGATCCCCTTCCGTGATCATCGTATTTTTCACTTGATCCATTTTGTCGATAGCAAAGAGAACATAAGCGCTTCGTGGAAGTCGAATATTGAATTCATTGAACAGAATTGGATTCTTTTCCGAAAAACGGAGCGTCGGCTTTCGACTCGGCGATTCTTTGCAATTGGACTCCATTTCCATCGCGTCATTCGACTCGGAATCCACATCTTCGGCATTCGATCGAATAGCATCTTCATCGATTTCCCAGTATGCTTCTCCATCCGGCTGAGGCTTGGCGATCTGTCGGATACGCAAAAGCACGTGAGCAGCTGGGAGATCGAGGTCGTGTTGTCGATGAATCTCAGCACAAAAATCCATCGCGAGTTTCGCAGCGTCACATGTGGTGGCCTTTTGGAGGTATGCGACCAATTGTTCGGTGTAGGCGTTCACTTGTTCTTGATCTTGATCGCGATCTCTTCGTTTCTTGGCGCGTTTGGCAGCACGTTGAGCTTTCATCCTTTTGGCTTCCTTCATAATGAGTTCTTTGACGCGTTTCTGGCGCTGATGAAGTTCTTGTTTTGCTTTCACCAATCGACGATTCAATTCCACACGTTCCTTTTCCAATTCCAAGCCCAAGGCGACGTCTTTGCTCTCACGGACACGCATATCGGCATTTTCTTTCTCGCAATTCCGCATGAGCGAGTCGCATCGTCGGCCAATTTCAGTCGCATTGCGTGATCGAAGGTAGTAATCGAACGCGAATCGATCCAAAGACGCCACTTGTCGACGGATTTTCTCCCAGGCGCCGTATCCATGACGATCCACACAGTACAATAAGGCTCGATCTTCCTCTTCGGTGAACACTTTGGCGATTTTACCTTGGTAGCTTATGGTCATTTCCTCCATGGGGTCGTTGTATCGCGCCAATTTCACACGCACTGCGGCACTCAATCGCTCGATTTCCAGCAATTTCGACTCGCCTTTCTCGATGGATTTGATGATTCGAGGCCAATCGTGAAGCTCTCGAGGTCCTCGAGAATTGAATACGCTCACATATCGCTGTATTTCTTCCAAAGGACGACCCATTTCACGTGCAACATCGTCCAAATTCCCTCGTCCATACCGCGCCAACAGCCTCACAAATAGAAAAAATTGAGGTTTGTTCCAGTCGCCAAACGCTTGAGATAACAATCGATCCTTCTCTTCCTGTTCTTTGGGTGATAGATACATCGCGTGAGGTGGTAAAGGCGGTTTGTCTCCGGAAACGATTTTGGCATCTTCGTAATTGGACACTTGAATCTCATGCAGTTCGGTGAGACGCTTGCGATTGTAGAATTGCCAGTCGTCCATCCGCGGAAGTCGTAATGCTTTGGGCAAAAGCTTCACTTTATGATCAGGACGACCATTGCCCATCAGTTGCGATTGACGCAAGACAGCTCGACGCTCACGTTTCCCGATACTCTGAGCCATTGTGCGTGCCAATTCGGCTTCCGCTAGCCGCTTGAGCTCTTCTTGACGTTCCTTCTCCTTGGAGTAATCGACACCATCGTGACTCTGCATACTCTTCCCTCCATCCAGCTTAAAATCCAGCATATCGCCTTTGTCGTGCGTTTGCAATTTCTGCTTCATTTCTTCTGTTCGTTGTTCACCTTTGGCCAGAATCGCATCGATATCTTCATCGGTGATCGTGGAGTCTGTCGTTCGAAACACTTGATCAGCGCCAAAGCGAATCATTTCAAGCATATCGCTCTTGCTCAACTTGGATTGTTTATCCTGCAATCGACCTTGTTGGACCACCATTGCGTCGAGTTTGAGCTTTTGTTGGGCACGCTCAATGATCTTCTCTTCCACGGAATCAGACGTCACAAAGCGATACACATTGACTTCCTTCTTTTGCCCGATACGATGCGCTCGATCTTGAGCCTGAAGATCCGCTTGAGGGTTCCAATCCGAGTCGTACAGAATCACAATATCGGCAGTATACAGATTGATCCCCAGACCACCAGCGCGTGTCGACAGTAAAAACACAAATTTGCTGGAATCCAGCTCATTGTACGCTTCAATTGCAGATTCGCGGTCCTCGTACGATGTACGCCCATCAATCCGGCAATACTCGTATTTACGCATCCGACAGAAATCCTCAAAAATATCGAGAACTCGAGTCATTTGAGTAAACAGAAGCACACGAGAGCCACGCTGTTTCAGTTTCTTGAGCAGTTTGTCCAAAAGCACCATTTTCCCGCAATTTTCGACCACGTGGTCGCCCAACGGATCCAGCGTTCGATCTTCTTGCCCTTCGAATAAATACGGATGTCCACAGCATTTTCGGAGTTGCATAACGATATTCTGGAGAGCACTGCGAGAGACTCCAGCGCCAACTTTGCCCGTGATAGTGTCCATATCGCGTAGGAGAAGCGATTTGTACAATGCCTTTTGCATGAGCGACATACCAACAAACAAAAGCGTTTCTTTCTTGGGCGGAAGCGATTTCTCCACATCAGCTTTGAGTCGCCGAAGCATAAACGGCCGGAGGATTTTGTGCAGTTGGCCAATCATTTGCTTCTTTGCTTCATCGTCATCGACATCCAAATTGAACCACTCGTCGAATTCTTCCGAAGACGCAAACACATCGGGCAACAGGAAATTCAAAAGTGCCCATAACTCATGCAAATTGTTCTGTAGTGGTGTACCAGTAAGTAGCAGGCGATACTGTGTGTCCATCAGTCGCACCACTTTGGCGAATTGTGATGCTTCATTCTTGATTCGATGTGCTTCATCAATGATCAGATATCGCCATGCAAACTTGCAAAGTGCTGTTTTCTCTTTCATACACATTTCAAAAGTGGTGACACAGACATCAAATGGCCTTGTCGTATCGCTGGATCCAGGACATAATTGATCTTGAATCACATCTTTCCTTTCTTGCTTGTTCCCATGCAGTTTGACCACACGAAGACTCGGACACCATCGATGAAATTCCATCATCCAATTGCTCAAAGTGGATTTTGGCACTAAGACAATGTGAGGTCCCGAGATGTTTTCAAATTGGGAAAAGTACGCGAGCACAGAGATTGTCTGAAGTGTCTTCCCGAGTCCCATCTCATCGGCCAAGATGCCATTGATTCCCTGATGTGCTAGATTCACCATCCAATTGAGTCCTTCTAATTGGTACGCCCGCATGGTTCCAAAGCCGATAATAGATGGCTGTTGGGTGATGTGTACGACGACATGCTCCTTTTCTTGGAAAAGATTCTCATCATCGACTTCTTGTGAGCTTTTCGCTTTCTTTTTGTTTCCTTCTGTCGTTTTCCCTTTCTGAATGAGCTGTTTACTGAAATGAGCAAAGAGATCGCTTTGAGAGAGGAGATACTTCAGTCGGGCAGATGCGATTTCGGCGCGGTTTTTCGCTAAATTGTCTTTTTGGTGTTGAACTTGCGCTTTAAACTTTTCGCGCTCTTGGCGAAGCTTTTGGCTTGATTGGGAGCGAACTTTATCGTAAGTTCGTGGGGTGTCATCCGAATCTTTCACTACTTTCGGTTTCCCGCTGGCGGAACCCAATGCTGGATGCTACGGAAAGGATGAGATATTATGAGGATGGAGAAGTTTAAATGACGAGTACATACACGTTTCCGTTCGCGTTTTCCTTCTACTATGGTGTTTGAAGAAAAATCGTCGCGTTTTCGCTTGCGATCAGCTTCAATTACCTGATCTCGTTCATAGCATTCTTTTTCGTATCGTCTCTTATCGCACGCTGCTGCATCGATGAATTCTTGTTTCTCTTGTTTCTCTGCTTGCTGCCATTGACGACTCACTTCTTTCATGATTGCACCAAGCTCAATTCCCTCTCCATGCTCGCTCCGCTCTCTTGCTAACTCAATTTTGATGTTTGGCATTCGTGCTTTCTGGAAAAGCTGAAAGGCTGTCTTTGGTTTCACTGGCTGCGACGATATGGATGCAGAAACGGTAAGACTAGATTGTGGTGTGTCGTCTTTTGTCGAATTTGCACTCATTTTGGGCCAAATTGCGTTGTGGTGAGAGATAAAAGGCGTCACGAAGGCGTTTTTTTGTAGAGGCCGACCGCTGGACCAAGTAAACCTAAGGGTTTCATTAGGTTTCCGGACTTAGCGGTCAAGTTTGTTAGGTTTGGCTACGTATGCGTGGCAATTGGTTCCTCGTGGCCGTGTTTTCTTTGGTTTTTCAATGGATACAGACGCATGCAGACACGGTGGAGATTATAGGTGTGTACACGTAAGACTAATTCAATGGACTATTGTTTACGTAATGTATTTATTACGCGTTAAGAGCCCGAAATCGTGGAAGACTTTTCGTTTTTCCATGCCACAAATATGCCGCAGGAGAATATCAAAGTCTCTGTGGAAGACTATTCATTTCAGAGTATGATACAAATCTTCAATATCTCCTAACTCGATGCTCACCTAATTTTGGTAGAAACTCGTCAGCAGGACGCCATTGAACTTCCGAATAAAGCGATGCAACATCGAGTCCTATTGATGAGCGCCATTGTCTTCTTTTCGCTGTTGCTTGTGAGTTTGATGCTCTACAGGCTCGTCCAACGCCACATCAATCAAAAGTATGAGAACGAATTCATTCTCAAGAGCTTTATGGGCGACAAAAGTCTCAAGGATCCTTGCAAATTGGCAGTCCACGCGTCCACGCAAACGAAATCGATTCTTGCAATCCACTCGCAATATTTGCAATTTAACAGAGACAGTCAGCGTATTTGCAACGTCACGTCATCGCTGGTATTTTGGGCCGATTCAATGACTCTACAATCATCATCCAAACTCGAAAATACATTGCCCGAATTCGTACAAGAAATCTTGGAAATAAGAACCAAAGGAGTGATAGTTCGCACCGCGTTGACTGGAATCGAGTTGAAACAGTTAAGTGCTTGTATCAGGCAGCATACTCAAACGGTAACGGATATGCTGATATGCTTGGATGATGAAACTACCAAATTATACGATATGATGCACAAAATTACAAAAACAATCGAATTGCACTTACGAAATGGCACAATCCAATTCCAAGATGAGAAAGAATGGCGGTATTTGCTGCGATCCATTCAATGGAATTCTGGGGAATCAGAACCGGATACTCTGAATCTCAAGTTCATTTCGAAATCCTACCAAACGCTCAAGGAGCAAGAACAGCTCACGAAAAGTCTTGGTCGCATAATGGAGCGCTTACATTGTGAGAAGAATTGGATCATTGGAAAAGAAGAAATCGATGACACAGTGAGTCAATGGGGTCCATCGTCCGGTGGACGACGTCATTCCTCCGTCATACTCACAACTCACAAACTCCAAAATCTTGTGGATCGAGCAGAAGATCTTCAGCTGACTCACTTGGATGAAGTCATTCAAGCACAAGAACTGATGCAACATATCAAGTACGAACAGCTATGTACCGCACTTTGTAGCAAAGATTCAAGTTCGGGCGATACAGTTGTGACACTAAAGAATTATTTCATCGCGTTGGGCGCAAAGGAGTCGGATGCTGTACTGAAAGCCGGGGAAATCCATGCCAACAGGTCCAACACGATGCTTCTCGTAAGCACATTGCGTACAGTGTTTGAGGAGTGGCGGAAATACGATCTGAAAAAGTTGGAGGAACGACGAAGACGTGACGAGCTTCGACAGGTCCAGCGTCGTGAAGTGTTGAAGACCAAATTCCGATTACGAAGGCAATTGTTGCAAGAGAAAATACAGCTGCAGCAAGAGAAACATAAGAAGCAGCTGAAAGCTGAGCAAGAACGGAAGTTTTACGAGCAGCTTGCAATAGAAAAAGAAGAGCTGATTCTTCACGTTCGACAGATTATCAATTGGATCACCAAAGTGGATGTGATGATTGTGTTGCTGGCGGTCTTCTTTGTGTTCTCGGATAGAATTCTACAATATGTACACATCGATCTGACATGTGGATCGGACTTCAACAGAGAGTTTGCATGGACGCAGCCTTTCCATCAAATCAGCACAATAAAGTGTTACATTTGGAACACGATTCAGATCACCGGACTCATACTCTGCATGGTCTTATTCTTGATCGTCTGTACACAAATCACCGCGGTCAAGTATCTATTCCCATGTGTCCTGGTCGGTGTGCTGTATCAAATGCGAATGGAATGGCTCAATATGCTTCTCCGGTCGCCTCTGGTCTTATTGATTTACTTTGGAAACCAATACGTGCACTCTCGGATCAAGAAGGAAGTCACAGATATGAAGTTTGACTATAGCAATACACAGGATCCATTCCCGCAACGAGTTCGGCCTCAACTGAGGAAAACGGTACAAATGATGCTGTATTGCATCTACCCCTTGATGTCTGGTATCGTCAGTGCACAATTGAGTATGATTATCGCCTGTGATCACCCTCAGGAGTGTGCAAAAGCCGCATGGAGTTTTACGTGGAGTACGGCACACGATGTGGTGGAACTCTGCAGAAAAGCATATCACGTCTAATTCTGCAATTATTTGTTAATACTACCGTGAAAGCTTAAATAACGGCTTGCCTCTTATAATAGATAAACCGCGTATTATAAATAAAGCGTATAATTTGTTTCCATCGATCCAAGCATCCAGTGTAAAGTACAACCATTCACCAATTAGCTTTTATAAGTTGAAGATGACAAAGCACGCAATCATTGTGATGCTTCCTCCATCTCTCGCTCACTTTACACAGTAAAAATCTATCATCCATTCAAAATCTCGACATCTCACTAACTGTTATCCAGGATGCGCTCTCAATTGCATCCTTTCCTTATCGAATATCTCTTCGCTTTACAGCTGCAACAGCAACAATTTGAGCCCATCCGACCATCAACTCCTTTTCTGTATTCGCTCACATTCTTTGGCTCCGTCAACGCGCAGGAATTCCTCGCGCGCGGCGGTCATGCAGAGCGTCCCATAGCAATTGGTAAAATAGCGTGGGACACACTGAAATCGCAAACATTCGACGCATTTGAAGCTATAACGCGAGGATACGCGCATTGGGAGACCTCCTCAGCCAATACAACCACACATGCGTTTTGTTCACTGCTTTACTCACTGGAAAAGTCGGAATTTCGAGTGTCTGTCTTTGCATTCGCTTTCAATTTGGCCTTTTGGAATGGAAGCGAACGTGAAATTGGGCTAGTATTAAAAGCAATGCACATTGAATTTGTACTGTTCCGGAATCATGATACAGAGCCGACCGCGCAATATTTGGTGTCAATGTGTCGCACGAGGAAAGAGAGCAAGAACCCAAATTGTACGGTGCGGTCTTTGGACATTATAGATGCCCGCAGCATGCGTCAAATTGTGGTATTTTACATGTGAGTGGACTTTTCAGAGCACTGAGAATCCCTTTTTTGGCAGAAAGAATGGCTTTACTTGGCAGCTGGGCGTATTCAGACGGTTCTTTCGGGATTTGAGAAGATGTGCGAGGTAGAGGAGGACCACACAATGGAGATAACGCTTGAGCTCCATTCCACTTACCTCCAACGGACTGCCGGGTCAAAGATGATGCATTGCGGAATGAGGGATATGAAGGTTTTGTCGGTGGTACCGCTGTCGTCCGTGCAAGCAAGTGCCATTTGTGGATGTCCTTTGCAAGCAACTGCAGTCGATACGAAAATCACGTCGAAAGAGCTGATTGGAACCGAACAGTCCAACCAAAAGGATGGATCGATGTGGTTTGATGCCGCACGGAAATCGAATTGGATCAAAGCCCGAGCTCTTGGAATGTACCTTTTGGAAACGGATTGTGTCCTGGTGATTCAGTGTCACAATGAAGTAAGCCTTTCATTCAAAATCTTCGAACATCAACACTCATATCATCTTCAGGATCGTGCCGAGTTCTACCTCTGTGTTCCAAGTGCTGAGTTTAGAACGCAGCAGCCTTGCAAGCCCATTTTCCTCATATTTCGCATTGTATCTGCTGAAGAGATTCTTTTATCCCCACAAATCAAGAACGAGGAAGAGAATGTAACGGCAGAAAGTGAGGAAACTCAAGCAGATTTGGATACTTTGTCAAAATGTTTTCATCAAATGCAAGCAAAACGATTCAATCCGTTCGAGTATCAATCAGTCATCACTTGCATACGCCCAGCAACTCAAATTGAAGACGATCCATTGACCAATGCACGCCACAAGCCACAAGCAGCAATTTGCTCTAAAGGTCGATTACGTCAAGTCGGGCTCCCGTACACTCCATTACCAATCGTCAAAAGGCGCAAACAGCTGTAATGTATCACTAAACAGTGATCATAGCTCGTCGATTAGGGTTCCGTTGCAGTTTATGCGATCGGAATCGAAATTTATCTCTGTGTTTGTCAGCCAAAAAGACTTGCCGCCTCTGCTGCGCAATGGATTGTCCATCCGAGATGTTCTACAAACACACGAATCATCAAAAAAAGACTTGAGAATACAGCGACATGACACAACTCACATTTCTCTGCTTCACAAGAGACATCGGGTTGCATACAGCAAGTGCATCATGCTTGGATCCAAACTTTTGCTTGTAATACCGTCGGAATTCACGGTGACCCAACCTTCGTTGCCCATCAAGCAGGATCAATTCACCCGTTTCGGAGATCTTTAGAATCGGATTACGACCTTTTTCGGCGACCACAAGCACATTGTCGTCATCGCTCACTTCACTTTCCGTCTCCCACTCAATGTCTTCACCATCATCATGGTTCTTGGAGTAATCGTAATAGTCCAAATACTCGTCCAAATCGCATTCATCGTAGCAAATCTTGCAATGCGATAGATCTCTCATATGTTTTTGGACGTCTTGGAAGGTCTGGAAGATTTTTCCATTACAATAGAGACAAACGTGTCCGCATTTGACCTTTTGAGCCAAATACCGCAACAATCCTTCCAGATCGACTACACATTCTTGATCTGGGATGAAGAAACCGTGTTCCTCGAGCATGTGTTTGAGATTATCTTCCAAATGTGCGCCCTGAAAGTTGCAAAATATACAATCATGGACCGAGATCGACTCCATTTGCTCTTCCAATGTCTCATCGTCGTCGTTGTACTCTTCCTCCAGCGGATCCATAGACTGAAAGCTTACAATTGGGTCATTATTCGATGACGCATTTGTGCCTGCGATGTGCTTTTTGCTCAGTAAATGGTTCTGGAACGCTTTTTCGGACGAGAACGTCTTGTTCGCGCATGTTTGGCATTTCCACACTTTTCTCTTCCGGGTCTTGAGCTCTTCCGCGCGTTTTTGGAGCTGTTTTTGCTTCGGATCCAATGCGATTTTGAGCTGTTGTCCTCTTTGTACTGTCAGCGTAAAATGGTCAAACTGAGCTTTTGTGACAGGAATCAGACCGGCAACCTTTCGCTTGAGATTGTACCGGTGCCAATCTTCACGAAAGTGCTCTTTCTGCGCATCAAAACAGTTGAAAAGCTGCTGGCAAGCTCGACACGTTAGCATTTGCTTTTCGATCAAAAAGAATGGCGGAGTTGCGATGTGTTCCGATTGGATGATATAAAAGGCTTACGATAAGAAGAGTACGGTACATTAATGATGCAGCTTGCCAGAAGCCATCCGATCATGGGCGCTTTTGGCGCTTGCGCTCGGCGTACGCATCCCGTCGTGCCGATGGCGCTCCAGGTTTTTGGCACCAACACTATCAAACCTTTTCGTAGACATGTACATTTTTGCAATTTCAGTTCCTTTGCTGTACAGCGCGATCCAACTTACAATCGCTGGGACGGCAACGATTTACGTGCTTTTGAAGCCATTTTCAATGGAAATAGAAATCAGATGCTTCAGGACGCAGAAGAAACAGATCCGTACACTATTGATTGGCTGAAAAAGTACAAAGCAAAGAGCTCGCGCGCTTTAGTTTTGAGACCGTCCTCAACCGGTACACAATTTGCTTTTCTTGTTGTGATTATGTCGTCTCAATCGCCTTCGTTTGACCAAATCAGAGCAAGTATCAGCGATTTTACAACACTGCAACTCCCGGAAGCTCGCAATTGTCCCACAAGGTGGAAACACGGGTCTCGTTGGTGGGAGTATCCCGGTCTTTGATGAAATTGTGCTTTCCATGAGTCTTATGAATCGTATCAAATCACTGGACAATGTGTCTGGGATCCTTTTGTGTGAGTCTGGCTGCATACTTGAACATTTGGATCAGCACGTGAGCGAGCATGGATACCGCATGCCTTTGGATCTTGGAGCCAAAGGCTCTTGTCAAATTGGTGGAAATATCGCCACAAATGCAGGTGGACTCCGGTACTTGCGCTACGGCTCTCTGCATGGAAATGTGTTGGGAATTGAAGCTGTGCTCGCCGATGGGACAATTATCGACACGCTCAGCTCTATGCGTAAGGATAACACTGGTTATGACCTGAAACAGCTCTTTATTGGCTCGGAAGGCACGCTTGGCGTCATTACCCAAGTCGCCATTTCCACTCCAACGCGCTTTTCATCCCACAATGTCGCGTATCTCGCGTGTGAAAACTTTGATGCGATCCAGGCCACGTATCTCAGCGCGAAACAGCACCTGGGCGAGATTCTATCCGCTGTCGAGTTTCTCGATCGAGAATCGCTCGATATGGTTCTATCCCAACAACAAGAGACTCGCGATCCTCTGGAAGCCTCACCAAGTCCGTTCTACATTCTCATTGAGACTGCTGGAAGCACAGATGAGCACGATCGAGAAAAGCTGGAGACATTCCTCACCGCTGTAATGGAAGATGGACACGTGAATGATGGAATTGTAGCCCAAGACTCCATCCAAGCGACCAAATTGTTTCAGATCCGCGAAGACATCACATTGGCTTTGAGTATGCGTGGGTCTGTCTACAAATACGATGTATCTCTGCCAATTGCCGAGTATTACAATCTCGTGTACGCGATTCGAAATCGTCTCGGCAGTAAGTACGAAGATGTTCAAGTCGTTGGATATGGCCATTTGGGGGACGGAAACTTGCATTTGAATGTGTCCACGAAGCAGTACAATGACAACATCCTCGCCGACCTGGAGCCTTTTGTGTTCGAATGGATCGGTACGTTTTGATCTCTATTTTCTCAGTCTCGTCAGCCTCATGCAATACTGGTTCAATAGCGATGCATCGAGGAAGCATCAGTGCGGAACATGGCATAGGAGTTCACAAACCGGAATATCTGCATTTGTCAAAGTCGAAAAACGCAATTTCGCTCATGCGATTACTTAAGCAAACTATGGACCCGAACGGAATTCTGAACCCATACAAAATCATACCGAAGATACGGCCTGACGAATAGATTGAAACGTAACACCATAGATAATCTTCAGCATCGACTCACTCTGGAGCACGCATTTGACGCTGGGCCAACGATCTGTAGATCCCGCCTGGTATCTCCATCAATTCCTCGTGCGTACCACGCTCAACAATGGCTCCATTCTGTGTCACTGCAATAAAATCAGCGTTTCGAATGGTTGAAAGTCGATGTGCGACAATGATAGTTGTGCGTCGCTTAGTGCTCATCAATCGATCCAGTGATTTCTGCACCACTCGTTCGCTTTCATTGTCGAGGGCGCTAGTAGCTTCATCCAGCAGTAATACATCCGGGTCCCTCAAAATAGCTCGAGCAATTGCGATTCTTTGCTTCTGCCCTCCCGAAACTTGAGCTCCTCGATCACCAACGTCCGTGTCGTAATTGCTCGGGAAGTTTGAGATAAAGTTGTGAGCATTCGCCAAAGTCGCAGCACGAATGACATCGTCTCGTGAAGCTCCAGGCTTTCCCATTGCAATATTATCCGCGATTGTTCCAGCAAACAAGACGGGCTCTTGGCCTACCAGAGAGATGCG
Organism: Albugo laibachii; assembly: GCA_902706625.1. Lineage (NCBI taxonomy): Eukaryota > Oomycota > Peronosporomycetes > Albuginales > Albuginaceae > Albugo > Albugo laibachii. The sequence goes on along the minus strand of CACSLJ010000035.1, from coordinate 84,588 downwards.
TTCACGAAGCCAGGGGAGATTCATCTGTCGTACATCCTTTCCATCCAGCAAAATAGATCCGGATGAAGGATCGTAGAAGCGTTCCAGTAGTGAGATCGCTGTGCTTTTTCCACTTCCACTGGCACCCACCAATGCGACAGTTTGCCCTCGAGTGACTTTGAGATTGTAGTTTCGATAGATCAGCGCATCCGGCCGGGACGGATACGTGAACACCACATTGTTAAATTCAATATCGCCATGCAATTGCTCCAACACTTCGCCAGCGAGTGGGTCCACAATGATCACAGGCTTTCTATCAATAATTCCAAAAATGCGGGCGGCTGCGATCTTCACTTTCTTCGGGTCAGAGCTGCTATTGCTCGCCATTCCGACCGCATACGTGCTGAGCATAATCACCATCATCACCATAAACATGTTCTCGAACGAGATTGTTCCTCTGCTGACCCAAACACCACCAACGTGGAAGATGAGCGCCAAATTCATAAAATGAATTCCTTGGGACATTCCGTACGCCAATCCACCGACGAAACCTGCCTTTGCATCCGCCTTCTTGGAAGCAGATAAATAACCAGAATATCGCGAGGTAAGGGATTCTTCCATTGTGAAGGATGCTACTGTGCGGATGGACCCGATGGCTTCAGATAACAATGAGCCTGCAGATGAGTCCCCGTCGTTTCCTTTCTTCTCACTGCCTGTTCCTCGTAGCATTTTCGACTGGATTAGTGATGAGAATATCAAGATTGGCATTGTTGCCAGCACCACAAGAGTCATTTGCCAGCTGTAGAAGAAGGAAATCGTGATACCAAGACCAATACTAGCGATACTGACGAGCACTTGATTCAGCGTGTCTGACGTCATTGCCTGAAGTGTGGCGGTATCGGTAGCGAGACGAGAGATCAATGCACCTGACTTGTTCTCTTCAGCATCGAACCAGCCAATTTCCTGCTGTAAAATGGAGCTGAATGTCGAAAGGCGCATTCGACCGACAAGTCTTTGAGCGACAACTCCATATCCATACTGTTGACAAGTGGCTGAGACGCCAAATATAATTCCCAGGAGGAGAAAGCCCAAAGACCACCATCGTGCGTCGTAACGCATCTCGCTCTTAGTCTTTTCGTAGTCAAAAAACAGTACCACAACTTTGGTCAGCATAAGACCCCAAATCGGAAAGACTGCAGCGTAAACGATCCCACCAGCAGAGCCCAACACCAGGTGTTTCCATTCCAGCAGGGTCAGCTTCCATATACGACTTGTGGAAACAGAAGGCAAAATTTCCACATCGACATTGTTGGAAGACTCGGAGAGCGTAGTGACTGGCGAGTGTTGCATCCCCATTTCCTTAGAGTGGTCCGATCTCTCTTTTGTCAATACCAACTCGGAAGAAAAAGGCTCTGGAACAGTCAATTGTTCCTTTTCCTCCTTCGATTTCCGTTCTTGAGCCGCGACTAGTGTTCGATAATGCCCATTTTCGATCTTCATTAGCTCTGAATGCGAACCCAATTCGACGATGCTCCCACTGCTATGCACAGCAATTCGGTTGGCATCTCGGATTGTAGACAGACGATGGGCGATGATGATTGTCGTGCGCTGCGACGTCGCAAGCAATCTGTCGAGCGAATCCTGCACAACACGCTCACTTTCACTGTCGAGTGCACTGGTCGCCTCATCCAATAGCAAAATTGGAGGATTCTTGATGATAGCTCTTGCGATAGCAATTCGTTGCTTCTGTCCACCAGACAACTGAGCTCCACGTTCACCGACTTCCGTGTTAAATCCTTGTGGGAATTCCATGATAAAGTCAAACGCATTGGCCATTTTAGCCGCTTCCAAAACTTGCTCATCACTCGCGGAAGGAAATCCCAGCCGGATGTTCTCCATTATAGACGTCGCGAACAAGGACGGTTCCTGACCGACTAGACCGATCTGTTGGCGCAGCCATTTGACATTCAAGTCTTTAAGATTTTGGCCATCCAGTGCTACATTTCCTTGCAAAGGATCGTAAAACCGTTCCAGTATAGCGACAATCGTACTTTTTCCACTTCCACTGGGTCCAACTAGCGCGATTGTTTCGCCTGGATGGATGGTTAATGAGTACTCGCGACAAACGCAGACTTCTGGCCGAGAAGGGTAGGCAAATGTGACGTTATTGATATCGATTTTCCCTTTCACATTCTCCAGTTTTTGACCTACTTCCTTCAACACATCAATCTCAGAAGGACGATCAATGACTTTGAAAACGCCGAATGCAGCCGCTCGTGCTGAAAAGACTGCCTGAATACTCGGTCCTGATTGCCCCAGCGCCATTGCGCTCATAATAACAGAGAAGAAGATGGTCAGGACTTTGCCTCCATTGTAACAATTTGAGCCTGTGCACGAGTTCCCTTCCAATTGATCGTTTGAGATTCGAACGGCTCCGTAATACATCCCGCAAGCATACGTGCTGAATATACAAAAGAACATAATCCCAGTGCCCATTCCAACTGCCACTCCTTTTTTGATACCCGCTTTGGTGGTCTCTTTCAACGCGTCGGCATACTTACCGATAAAGCGGTCCATTGCGTTGAATGCATGAACTGTTCGTACATTAATGATAGCCTCCTCCGCAATCGATCCCGCTTTAGAGTATGAATCAATCGCACTTCGTGTTGCCTGAGCCAATTGCTTCATGAAAAAATACCCAGCAGCAGCTATGAACGGTGTGAACGCAATCAAAACCAACGCAAGCTCCCAGCCTTTCACAAGCCCAATAATAATTCCACTAATTGCCATCGACATGAAATTGATTCCATCACCAAATTTGCGTCCAATCCCTTCCTGAATAACGACAGTGGAGTCTGAAACCCGTGTCGCGAGTTCGGTGCTCTTATTCACATCAAACCATCCAATATCTTTGGTGATAATCGCCGTAACGTATGCACTACGGATTCGCTTGACTTGTCGTGTAGCGGTCAATGTCCAGCAGTACACATATACAAAACCGCATATGATAACAGCGATACCGACATACACATATCGTAACGCGACTACATCAATCAGATTCGAGAAAGTACCCGAATCCTCATTGCGCTCTCTCGGGTTAAACGAGTTGAGTATGTCCCCAAAAAGAATGATTTGTATCGGTTGTGAGACGCCCGTTGCCATGCTGGCGATTGTCCCAAAAAACATCAATAAATAATCCAAAGCATCTGCGTATGCAAACAGCTCTTTGAAGGTTGTGACTTGGCCATTTGTGCTGGGCTCCGGCGTTACTTCTTCTTTGGTTGCAGCCATTTGTGTAAACTGGCTTTCAAGTTGATTGTGCGGTTCTGTTGTGCTTTTGGGCGTTTCCATTGCGATAAATACAGCGCTGTGATTATGTGTGTCCGGATCGCAATCGTCGACTTGGACCATTACGGGGTACTTGAAATATTGTTTTATGAGGTGAAAGTTAGATAAAAGTGATTGTTCATAGATTGATATTCAGTATTGGTATGCGACTAAGAATAGCGACTGTATTATTATATTAGAAAATTTTAGTTTTTGGATCGTTTTTACGCTCCTCACGTGTATGGGTTCGAGTATAGAGTCCAGTCTACCGAACATATCACATCAGCAAGCCAAGATGACTGATTTCCGCATGCTGGTCCGAACCGACTGCGCGGTCATCTACCAATAATACTGAGTAGCAGGTATGTAGGTGTGCGATTAGAAGTACGTACACGTAGATCCCGCGGGTGAATTTGCAAGCAGTCTGTGGAGATTGTGCTGTAAGGAGTATAGTATACAGAGCTGGTGGACGTACAAAGACACGTCGAGGCGACACATAAGAAATTTTAGGCAGTAGAAACTCTACATTTTTGTTTGCGGTTAAAAGTAAATACTAGACCACTCCGGCAGTTAGTGTGGAATACACCTATTATTGAGGTTTATTCTATAGTTGTATACAATTATCGGATACAACATACTATTGGCTTTGTTGATAGGTTTAGGCTGGAAAACTCTATAACACAATAAAGACCGACATATTTCGTAAAGACTTAGTAAAAGAAGAATTAACTGACAAACTGCAAGAAAACACTAGAAATGTCTCCGCTACCGAGTTCTTGCGAAATGAACATTACTGCAACACTGTGCCGTCTTGAACAAGAGCGAGCAGCAGAATTAGAGAGTCTTCGACAGTGTGCTCAAGTGAATGGAGCAATTGTGGAGCAGTTTGAAGATCGTAGTGACTCTGATGCTCCGGTATATGATGAATATTTCCAAAGTGGTGGTAGTGATGCTATTACATCTCTCACCAACTTTTCGGACGATGACTTTCATGTGTAATGGTCAACAATTGAAGACGTAATAGTTCCAGCACGGACTACAGGTCGCGGTCGAAAGTGCAAGGTGATGCCCAAAGACGCATTTATGATGACATTGTGTGTTTTGAAGCATTACGATACATGGGATACACATGCTCTCGACTTTATTATTGCAGCCAGCACCTTTCAGAAAATGATAATGAGGGTTATATCTCTTATCGAAGTGCATCTTTATCAAATATTTATAAAATCTGTAAAAATGGCGGATCAAAGAGCTAAAACTCAATTATTTACGAATTACCGCTATGCATTGTATGCAAGCGACGTGAAGTTTCAGCCAAGTAATCGCCCCAGTGGTCGATTCGATGAAGCGAGACAATATTTCTCGAACAAGCACAAGATGTGTGGCTTGAAGCTAGAGGCTTCAGTATCCTATCCTGGTATCTGCGTTGGTCTCTCTCGTTGTTATCCTGGCTCCATATCCGATCTGACTATCTTCGTTCAAAGACAAGACTTTCACCTACAAATTTTACAAAAATCGAACGAAGAACTGCTTGAGGAAGATAATGGCGAAGGTTGGGAAAATTATAGCCACTTTTGGGCTGTTCTTGTTGACAAAGGCTACCAAGGATCACAAAGTTTTATACGTGCTATCCATCCAAAGAAAAAAACAATCAGAGGAAATCTTACAGTCGAAGATTCTCAACGTAACATCCGAGTATCGTCTGATCGTGTCCTTGTTGAAAACTACTTTGGACGTGTAAGTGCACTGTGGAAGATATCAAGAAGTACTTATAAATGGAGTGAAACAAGTTATGACAGCATATCTCGAATTACATTTGCTCTAACCAACTTTCATGTCTCTCTTATGAGTCTACATGCAAGCGATGGCGAGTTTTATAAGTCAGCACTGGCAAAATATTACTCACAAGGTGAGTATAGCGTCAATATTCGCACTACAACGCAAGCCAATTATCGTAAACGACGCGCAGCAAGACTTCGAACAGAGAGATTGGTTCATGCACAGGCCAGCGTCAGACACAGTACTACAATATTCGAGATAGTATGTTGAGTTCATCATTTGGTCATGACTCACAATATTCGCAACAATCACAAGCAGACGTTTAGCTATGTTTTAGTGATTAATGCGACAGTCACAAATATAACACATTTGCCATTCAGCCAGTTTACTATTGCGATTAAAACAACGTGTATTCGATGGCATACTAATACCTGGATTGCATAATGGGGCACTAACAAACGCATTTCTTCGCTATGCAATAATCTACCGGGAGACCGAACAGCTGATATTTAAGTCATCTCGGTGGTCAATTACGAAATGCGAATTCTCTCTGTAAATGCGCAGTGTTGTATAACACAAGTCTGAGCCAGTTGTACCGTTGATATATGATGTTTCTCGCAAACATTTTGATATGTCGAAAAGATTGACATATTTCGCAAAAACAAAAGATATGCGAAGAACAGCTGTAATTTCCAATATAACTTAGTAATGTCACAAATGGATGCGTTATTTACATAAATCTCCTTAACTGGTTTTGTTATCTACTGAGACGATTAATGACGTGATGATTACTTGAACCATTTGCGTGATTGCACGGGTGATAAACGCAAATTTTTGTCGTAATCAAACATATGTCACGCAAGAGTCTGTTCGAATTACAAAGGAGGAGCAGAGTGAATGACTGGTGTTTTCTACCATACCCCATTATAGAGTGTCTTTGTTAGACGCGGAATTATCACATGAACGGGGTACTCGGTTCAAAGTCTGGTGGTCTACGAGTTATTGATCAAACGTACAGCTCAGCTCACCGTTGGGCTCTGTTTGTAGGAGGTTAACGTACCTCTACTTTTCCGTGTTTTGTACTGCAGATTTCTATCGAAAAGAGACTCGTGGGAGTCATGTGGCACTCGAGAAATCATGCAGCAGGGGCTCGACGACACATCCAGAAAAGAAAACGTGTTTAGCCAATAGAATGTGACGCGCATCACTATAAAGTCGCAGGGTAGTCATGGCGGAGAAACCACATAAAAAGCGCACTCGAAATACTTTACCGTTAAAATGCTTGATTGGTTTCAACGTATCGCATATTTCATCCAAGGAGCCTATGAAACGCATGATGGGATCGCTCTCATCAGTCGGAATCCCGATCAAACAGCTCGAGTATCGCTGCCGTGCTACCCATAATCGTGCTCTGTCTCAAGAATATAAAATGTAGTGGTAACCCGTTGGAAAAGGAAGCACGAAAATGTGGGGTTGGTGGATTGTTTCGAAATTCGCAAAAGGTACAGACTAAAATTGTACTGTCAGGAATTCTTTCGAATGTTTGAGCATACAGTACACTTGCCCATGTGGCTGTCGGTATAAAACGCGTACATAAAATTGAATCTACGAATGTATGTAACTGACTCCTATTCTTACGCAACTCTGATCCATCCCCTTCTGTTCTATCCTCCAACGACAAATCGCTCTCTTGTTTACGGTCGCTTTAAATGATGCCATGTTACAGATGGGTATCGTAATCAGGTAGAGGAACGACACGAGGCAAAACCTGGTCGGTATTTCAGTTGAATCAGCATTGCATTACCTACTCGATGACTCACTGGTTTTCGCTACACCATATTGTGATCGAATTCGAGACATGAGCGTTACTGATACCACTACATTTGGATTGACCTAGATGCGTAGAATAATGACGTAATAAAGGCGACAAGTGATTGGTCCTTGCTTCGTCAATCGAGATCATCGTGTCTACCGTTACTTACTGTACTGAGATAGGTAATATGGATGCACTTTTCAGCTTATCAATGAACCACTGTTGATACTTTTGGCTGGCACCCCCTTTCCAACATAATTCACTATCATAATCAAACGCGACGACATCCAGCGTGATAGGTACCAGGGATGGAGATTCATCGGTTATTACATTGGCCCGTCACGACCGATGACGGAACCTGGGTTGTCATTGGAGAGACAAAGAGCGAAATTGAGATGCAAGAGTTTCGACGATCCTTAAAACGTAATGCAATCATAAACACGCATATTGTAAACTGTACAATGGATCATGAACGAATGGGGATCAAGTACGCGTTGCCCGAGCATAAAATGAAGGTACAATGGACTCGATGTACGTCAGTACTCTGCCACCCCAAGGAGACTGGCGACTTGGCTTCCGATCAAACGAAACGCAACGCTTGTCGAGCTCAATTGCGAATGTCCACGTGCCAATCAACCAGTCATGGAATTATCTGCCAAGCTTATAATCATTTAAGTGATGAACACGATTCTGCAGAACCGATGCAAAGTTATGTGACCGACGAAATGAAATCGCACATCATTAGTATTCTGCGTCAAAACCCAGATACCAAACCTATGACCATATACAAAGATATGATAGATATGCACAGTCAAGGAAAATTTGGGAACGACCCCATGCCAACGAAAACTCAGCTGAGGAATGCGTTGACGTACTTGAAAAACCGCAAGATCAAAATCTCTAAAAGCTGTCGATCATGACTCAATCAAAACCTTTTTCGAAATGCAAGGCGCATTAAACCTTATCATAGAGGTACAGATAGACATTACAAGGATAGACATGAATATGATTCATTTTGGCAGCTAAGGTCGATACAAACTATCTTTTTAAAACTACTGCACGTTTATTGTTCTACCGATCTAGTTTTGCAGCGAACTCATTGATTCCAGACGGTGGATTGCAGAGGGCCGAGGTAGCCATCCAAGAACAGAATGTTCAGGAAAAGGATTTGTTGCAACACTTACTGTATGGCAGGTACGTAGCAGGATTGTTCTGTGTCAGCCCGAGATAGAAATCTTCGAGAGTAGTTGCATCTTAGATGTGGTCGTATACCGTATCATGGTAAGCAAGTTGCGAACTTCCATACCTGATACACTTCAACTCGCACCCAAATCACGCTAGAATAACTGAACCTTGGCTGAAGAAGTGGAGGAGTCTAATCTCCTCCTTTTTGCCACTCTGAAGCAGTACCGAGCGGACCGTAGAGATCGTCCTGGCACCCTCCGATGATGATGCAAGAGATATCTAACGGATACGTCCAATTGTTGCTACCAGTACGTAGCATAGTGGGTAGGAAGCTATACAGTACGAAGACGTAGAGATGCGTTAGGACGCATAGCTATGATAATCTTGGTGATGATCCATAAGAACCCAATGTTGCCGATGGACGCTTAGTGGATTCTATCAAACAATGCTTCCTTGACTCAGATTTCAGGCGGGACACTGGGAAGAGTGAATACATCACAGTGAATCAAAACTCGGGCGAAATGATCGTTTGTATAGTCTCTGATAAATGAAATCGACACAATGGAGATAGCTCTTTCGCTTGATTCATGACTCGCAACGTTTGGCACGTTATACACGAAACGTGAAGTATACAATCTCCAAACCAGACGATGATATAGAAATGAGAAGGAGAATGCTACATCTCAGCCGATAGTGTTGACGGTGAAGTTTGATTGTCTGTACGCCACCTCCGTGATAATCAACTTGCAGCAAACTGTGTCTATTTTGATTCAGGATGTGGTCATGCAATCGAATGAATCCATTGCACTCATATGTATCAATCGTTTGGTGTGTTCTACAAACTTGCATAGACTATCGCACTAATATAATGTGATCCACATTGAATTACTCCATTCGACCATGCAGCTTCGTATTACAGGATCGGGAGTCAGAGCGCTGAAAACGTTTCTGACTGAGAACGGGTTCAATCTAGACGCAGATCAATCCACACAAAAAACATCGCCACCTTCTATCCCAGGTGGAGATGATACGATTACACCGCAACAACTCCGAACGGCTCATTGGATTATATCGAAATTACAAAGTAGCAAAAAGTCTGATCTTTCGCTCTCCTCTTTTCTTATCAATCGTAGCAAGGTCATCGTAACTAAAGCATCTCCTATCAAAGAAGTCGTTTCGGAAGAAGAGAAAGCTCAATTAGAGAAGCGAAAGAAAAAGCTACAACGTATAGAGGAGGAAGCGCGGTATCATCGAATGACGCGCAACATCAAGCACCTGACAGCTACAGCGGAAATACAACAAAGCATCAAGTCTGTTCGGCAGCATCTGACCACTGGAATAAATATGATCGTAGCCAGAATCACCATGTTCGTTGTCGGATATATGATATCGGCGGCATTAACGGATCATGAAACTACGGTAAAACGTGTTTTGTTCAGGCTGAAGTGTAAAGTAAATCCGCATTTTTGATAGCGGTTGATAATTGGGCTGGGTTGTGCGGTTGCAATGATGATTATCGAGATGGTTTTATTTATTACTCGGGCTGCACACATGGAGCGTGTGCTACAAGATCATAAAAACATGAAGAGTAGATCCGCCATGACGTAGAAGAAGTGAAATCGGAGAAGTGGTGGTATTAGAGACAAAATGAGATTCTTGGAAGCGGTCCCATCGCGTCATCAATGTGATGTGGATCACCCGCGGAATATTCTACAGCACATCAAGCTTATCTCAAGATCCGCGGACACTCCATCATGGACTTAATAATCAGAGTATTTGGTGCTTTATATACAATAGATTCCGCTCAACCCCATTGTAGCTGGATGGATTATCAATCAAAACACTTGACCACATTGACGCAGTTATCTCGCCATCTTTTGACCATTACTTGTACACTGAGTCAATATTCATTCATCTCTTGCTTGAACACTAGTAAGCACTCATGATGAGGGTCTACTCCGAATACTCAGTTTCAACTTTCACCCCACGACAAAGACGATCACCTTTTCTGCCATGCAACATACACGCATAAGAAAAGGCTGACCGGGTAATGAGTGATTTGGATGATTCATGATAATAAAAGTTATCTTCTTTCGGAGTTGATGGTGATAGATATAGAAAAGCTCACAAACAAGGTGCTGCGCGTGATTGGGAGGGAAACAAAAACATGGATATCGTCGATAGGCTCTGGTCTGAGCGCAGGTTCCCATCATTCATCGTTTTCACGCACGTCCAGACCATCCGCCGCGCCTCCATCACTCTTTTCCCGGGAAAGCCAAGCAGCCCACCAGTTGTTTGGGGTCACGAATTCCGGACACATTCGCATTTCAGCTGACAGTGGGGTCCTCCTCGTCTTCTCCGCTACACTGAATACTACGGTGGCGTGCTGGAAGCCAAGGGCATGCTCGGCCACGTCGGTGGGCGAAGCTGCTTTCAAGCGCACCGGTCCGCTGAGGATATCCTCTTATATTTCGACAGGGAATAGAATTCAGACAGCCCTATGCATGGAATGACTGCTGGCGCGTCGCACGCCTATTCTGCGATTCTGGGAACTGAAAAGTTCAGAAGTGGTCATAAGTCGGAACTCCTTCAAACTCTAAAATTCACGCATGATTGGAGTCATGTATCTCTCCAGTTTAGTGGTAACTTATAAACGCCCCCTGGCTCCCTCCAGCTCTACTAGCCACGTCTTTTTGATCATACTTGGATGCATGACAACAAGAATAAAAAACTGGGAACCAACACTTGAGACAATAGGCATCGTAGGACAGATATTCGATCAATCCTATATGGTGTGCTGTCATCTGAGAACGGTTGCTGTGCCGGGAGTATAGCTGTTTTGCGGAAAACATTGAAGAAGTGAAGTAGTACAACCGCGAAGGGTTACTCTAAGATTTGGTCGCACTTCCTTCTAGGAACACAACGTATACCAAGAAAGCAACGCTCGTAAAGAAAAATACGAAACGTACAAATCGAGTAATCAACAAAATTGCAAGCAACAATCGGCTACGTGCAATGGTTTTCCTAGATGGACACAATACGAATTGGGCGGTGATTTTTCCCCACCTTCTTAAAAAACGTGGGTCAAAGGTAAAAGAGTGGTCATACTGGGGCTCGAACCCAGGACCGCAGCGTTATTAGCACTGTGCTCTACCGACTGAGCTATACGACCCGTTTCTCGATTTGCCGGCTACTACTTATAAACGAAATATAGTAAACCAACTGGGCGGCTGTTCAACAAAGCGCCACGAACATTTTTTCCTCGTTTGTCCATCCTGCCATCTACAAGTATGGTTAGTATTGAGATCTCGGGCTTACCTGAAGTCACGTCATCCGACACTGGAGCCCTGGGTCCAGCCAACTTGCCGGGTGCTGGTCCATTTTCTGCGGAAGCTGGTCCCCAGGGTCCGTCTGTTCCATCCGTTGCTGCCACGTCGAATGTCGAAACTGGCCAATCAGAGGCCGCTATGATTGGTAGAGTCTACTGGCTTTCAGGCGGCTATTACAGCCAATGACCAAACGGTAATGGAGGTTGATGACACCGGAGTGGGACTAACTACTGAAGCGACAGGAGCACCCGCCAAAACCGATCCTCGTCCTACCCTTGCAGATATCCTGAAGGGTAAGGAGGAAATTCGCAAGGATAAAGCGGCAAAACAAGCTCGATTTAAGGCTGCGATGCCTAAGCCTATAGCAGCGGATGTTCGCGCTGTTGAGAAGCTTTTTGCCAATGGAAGGCCAAGCTGGGATGTGCTGTCAGCTCATTTGACAGCAGCAAAACCGTTTGTAGTTCCCAGTGCTAAATTTTCAATGGTACTAGAGACGGGTCAAGCGCTGGCTGGAACACCACCGACCCAGATTCTAGAGTCGTTCGCTCGCGATCATGGAAATCGGAAGGTGGAAGAACTCCTCACTCATCGTGCGATTGGCCAATTAGCGAAACTACCAGGTGGTAATCTGCGGCTTCTCGTCAGGTCTGAAGAAGTGTGTCAGCAATTAGCACACGAACAAGTTACCATACTCGGTAAGCAACATGTCTTCCGGGAATATGATCTTCTTGGCTCCCGGTATTATTTGGACATTTTTGGACTTGGACCAGATATTTCCACGTCAAGCATTGCAGCAGCATTGCATTCATTGGGGTGTGACATCCTCTACGACAACTTTCGTGAAGCAGTGGCTTCGAAAGGAATCTCAATGCCGACATGGAGGGTGTATTTCCACTCGACTTCTACTCCACCTCCTTTAATTGTTTCAGGATAAGTATGTGAGCAAATATGCATCTAGGGGAGATACTATTTGGCTCGTGGCAAAGCAGCATCGCTACCAGTTGTTTGGTCGTGGATGGGTCAGCGCAGTCCGCACTACTTATTGCTACCGGTTAACACTCCTCAACCGAATCTCAACCCGAAATATTCACCTGCTCTGTCGGCTAAACATAGCCCACTAACGTCGAAAAAGGCTGACAAAGTACCGACAGTACTTCCAAACCGAAAACAATCAACCGTTGAGAAACCTGCGCAAGTGCTGAAAGGTGTTTCGACCCCTTCCGGAGATAATTCTGCGGAATCGACGTCATCGCAACCGAACATCCCCTACAGAGTACTCCTCCAATCATTACTGCAACCAGGAAAAATGTGGCTGAAAAAGTGGAGGAAAAGCATACTCCAGCCACATGGACCCACGTAAAAAATGGCACCAAACGCCATCGATCGCTTGAACGCTTTACTAACTTACTTAGCAATGCCGCTCCGAAATCTCTAAAGGGACTGACGACAAGTAATTATTTTGACGTGCTTACAACAGTCGACGTCGATTTTCAAAAAATAGACGTCACAACTACCACAAACCTCGATAAAACGGTATCAGATCGTACCATCCAAGATTGTGGTGAACAGTGATTTGACTACCTCTAAAAGAAGCCTCTCACTTTTTCAAGAAAAATCACACGCGGATCGAAAAAGATGATCGTCCAACACGTGATGATGGACTTCTTAATCCAAGATGTGAAAACATCTCAGTCTCCGTCTCGACCGGATACTTTGCTCCAAGAAGATGTTTACGCTCCGAAGGCAAGTAAACATGTTGGCTTCACATCCAACGGGGACAAAATTCTCCGCTTTGCCTTGGATTATCCGATTGCATTGCATGGAGTTCTGAATGATTGCATGAGGTCCAATGACCCATGCTTGGACCAAGTGGTGCGAATACACACAATAAATCGTGTACATACAGCATCCGAACCGAATTCGGATACCACGTTTAGCAAAAAATGATAACGAAAAGGCGGTGGTCATGTCTCGCCTGTCCGGAACCGCATGCTGGAAACGGTGAACAACTGGTGGAATGAATCAGCTGAAGTGGTGGAATTGACACGAGCAACACACGCTCTCGCGTTTTTTGAGCTGATGCTGATGACCACCGCACCAGCCATATATCATAGCGACCACTGGATCCAGTACGTTACTGGTCAACCAGTGGTGTGCATACCAGCTCATCACTTTCGTTTGCTTCACACAAATGTGTTGTTGCAAATTTTGCGGTCCTCGCTAGGTGCACTTTGCCTCAGCGAGTGGTTCGACGCAAAGTGGGAGAGTCCAATTTTTGCTGACTTGATGCAGCTACAATCATCAACCCGCTTCCTCACCAACGAGAATTCTATCCTACAGCTAAAGGAGGAAGACGGCGTTCAAAAACTCGTCGCTGGACCCCTTTCAGTTCACTACGAAGGGAAGCTCAACGGACACTTTCTCCTGGACAAAGAAGTGTATTCTTTCCGTCAAAAAGAATGGTCATCTTGTTATCCAACACATTTTTTCGAAATACGCACTTTGTTGCAGCCAAGATACTCGTTTTCGGGATCGTCACCACCTGGAGACTTTTCGTTTTCACTTGACGTCGACATTCAAAAGTAAATCCTTTGTCAGTGATACAAATAGTCTTCACTCTCATCCCGCGAGGGAACGAGTAAACAGTGTTATGAGTATTGTCGAAAAGCCTTTCCTGGCTTTCACTCTGCTGAAGCCGTACCAAATATGACGGTCTAAGATCGATATTTGGTGGTTACGGAGCGCAAACCGTTTTTTGATCACCTTCCAACTGGATCGTTCGAAGCAAACGCTTCTCATATTGTTTGCGGGGATCTGAATACAACTCTGTGTCCAAGTCCGGATTGTTCAAGTGGTGTTTATCGACACGAACCAAGTCGGCTCTCATGTTTGGAGTGGATTACAAACTTGAGTGTCATCGATGCTTAGCGGCAACAGCATCCTGAAGAATGAGTCTTTACCGGACCTCAACCAAGACGTAATCGACTGGATTACATCCTTTTGCCGGAACAATTATTCCGTAAAATTTAGAAAGATTCCAGTTATGCATCCCTTCCTAACACAGGGGATCATTTGGCGCACGTCCTCAAGTTCGCGAGTCCGTCTCAACTTCAGGGTCGTGGATACTGGAAATGTTCTCTCTCGTTATTCGACTATCCAGTAATCAAAGAAGCAATAGAAGTGGAAGCGGATCTTATTTTGGAAAAGCTCCGTGGCTCCTCTCATCCCGGAAAGGATTGGGAACGGTGGAAGAAACACATGAAGCATTTTCTTCAGAATATGCGTAGAAAAATTCGACGACAAGAAGAAGCTGAGCTCTTTCGCGCTCAATCAGAGCTGGAATAAGCTGCTTCCGCTTATCGGATGTCGAATCACGATCACGAAGCAGGATGTACAAGACAGCTCTTTATTCTTACCATGAACGAGTGACGAGCTCGTCCAAGTACAATCAAGACTCTGTGTTCGATCATCATATGAAGAATATGGAGAATCCTCAAGACACTTTTTCGCTCCTCTGATTCGACCTGTCACAGAGTGCCTTTGGAAGAAGTACTCCTTCCAACTGGACAACTGTCAAAGAAACAGATCGATATCACTCTTCAGTTCACCGATCACTGGGGTGGTATCATGGGAGATAGAGTAAGTTCAGCTGGACTTCCCGTTCGTCCTTGCGTGGAAAACCAACATCAGCTTCTTGGATCAATTACGAAGACACTATCCAGCACTGATGAATCGTTCCTTTCTGCTCCATTGACAAAATCGGAAATGGAAGACGCCATTAAAAGCATTCGTGGACACTCCTCACCTGAAATGGATGGATTGCCGGCATCATTTGACCAACTTGCTCCAAGTGTGTTGGGTGAATGTTTGCAAACTGTCTTTGACTATCAACTACGTCGAGGCTCTTAGCCGCGTTCTCAACGTAGTTCGGCCATTATGTTGCTTTATGAGAAAGGATTTCTGGTGGATCCTGGCAACTATCGTCCAATTGCACTTATATGCGTGGATGTGAAAGCGCTGTCCAAAGTACTTGCGTATCGAATACAGAGGATGCCCCCCAAATTGATCCATGAGGATCAAAAAGCATTTTTGCGAGGAAGATCCATCCACCACCATACCCGATACATTAGTGATCTACAAGATTTGATCACTCATCGTGGTGAAGAAGCATATGCAACCTTTCTCGATTTTGAGAAAGCGTACGATCGGGTGGATTGGTCGTACATCTTGGCAGTGCTTTCCAAGATGATTTGTGGAGCTTCATTTATCCTGTGAACAAAGCTTCTGTAAACCAACACGAATGTTTCGTTTTTGTTGAATGGAACGTTCTCACCAAAGATCACTCCTTCACGGGGTGTGAAACAAGGTGATCCACTTTCTGCACTACTCTTCCTCATGACGATTGATCCTTTGGGAAATTTGCTGCGGAGGAATGAAGGACCAGGAATATGTATCACTCCAACGGATACAGCAACCAGTTTGTTTTTTGCGGACGACTCAACATTATTATCGTCTTCACTCAGTGGAGTGGAGGCTCAGCTTGATGTCGTTCAGCATTAATGTGATGGTTCAGGAACAAAGTTGAATCTTTCCAAGTCAACTTTGCTCCTCGCAATCGTCATCAAGTATGTCAACCGTTCGCTTTAGTTAGATTCTTTCACGACGCGAGTCGGTCAAGTATTTGGGCATTTCTTTCAGTCAATCACCAGTGGGTGATTCAATGATTGAATTCCTAGAAGATCGTTTTTATGGTGGTTTTCGTCAGTGGTTTCGACGTGCACGAGCGGTTCGTGGACGTCTACTGGTGGCGCAGACTATGATTTTGTCAAGATTATGCCATTTCACGACTTATTTCAACATCCCACACCATTTACTTCGACGATGGCAATCGATGTTGAATCGATTTGTTCTGAGTCGAAAGTATGAGCGGGATTCACCACATATGCAGCTCATACGATCGGAACCTTTGAATCTACCTTCTTCAAAAGGTGGTTAACAGGTTCCAATGAACGGGGAACAGCTCAAAAAGCAGCGGTTGCAATTTCTCCAGCAATTAGTCATTCAGTTCAATACAGATATTCCAAGCAACTGGACACGGACTGGAGTGGAAATTGTGAAGTCTATTCTACCCGATTTTGGAACCTTCCAACCATTGGATCTTCTTACAATATCACCACGTCGACACGCCACCATGGTTTGTTGGAATGTAGCGTCTTCATGTTGGAAGCAGACGTGTTTATGGTGGAGCCACAGTCAGTGGGAAATCACACCACTGGGTTTATCTCAGGAGGAGCACTACGTTACTTTGTTTGATGCTCACGTGTGGCTACATCAGGATTCTCATTTGCACTTTGAGCAAAGTCTGAGCAAAGTCAAAGGTCAACTAGTGCTGCTGCTCATCGTCGATGTATGGGAATGATATCCGAACCTGCGCGTCGTTTTCGGAAGCGATTTGCGCAAGCTTTTTGTATTCGTTCTCTTCGTGACTTGTTTGGTGGACGACCGACTTGGTTCGACTCGTCGTCCGAGTTTGTCTTGCGATTCGGTACGCACGAGTGGTGGTTATACAGAGGATGTTTGCAAGAAAAAGCTGCTTCGCCGGTTGTACGTCGAAGTAAATCAAATTACTCGTCGCATCCAACCGGAGGGGGTCCTATTATTCCCCTAGTGTTGGGTTCAAAATGCTCATCCGGTTCAATTTGGCATCCAAGTTTCGGACAAGAGGTTTTCCTTTCCTAATATTCCACGGAATCAACTCTTCCGAGTTGTTGGAAAAGTTGAACCACCGGTTAAGCCCAACCTAATGTTGCTTCACCTAACGGAGAGGGATCGGGCAAGTGCTTAGAATTGAGTGAAGGACTTTTCGACATGTCTAAACGGCTTCGCAGACGATTATTACCAATATACTCGGACATTCAAGTCCGACTAACATATAGCATTCTTCCAGTTCGATCACGGTTTGGTTTCTCAGGCAAGCTCACCCGGACATCATCCTGTGTAATCAGGATCATTGTGGGGAAGGGGAAAGTTATCGGCACCTGTTTTTCGACTGCAGCTGGATTTCTATAATTTGGAACTACTATTCCCGTCGTGGACAGTCTTCTTCTCAGTTCGTCCTAAATGGTCGCATATCGCGTGTTTACGACTTTCTTCACTTCGGGGACCTTGGAAGCCATTTAGGGTGGTGTTGAGGACATTTGGTTTGCATTGGTCGCGATCACGATCCATTTCATCTGGACGGATCGAAATCGCCGACTTTTCGATCAAGCCTCCAAAACACCTACAGGACCAGCTGTTTCGGTGATCTACTGCACATTCAGTGCACATGTTCGTTTCTTATAACGGCAGTGTTATGATCCGAACAGCTTGATCAACTACAGCAGGTTTAAAACAGCCTTTTACAAACTGGTTCTGCTAAGAAATATTTCTCTGGTAGACCAGACCTACTTCGGCTACGAAGGCGTGCACAATTATAAGTCTGCATTGAGAGGCTCGTCTACTCAACAGAGCTTATTTTGCGCAGGTCCTTTTTGTGTGACTTCTCAAGTCAAACCTGCATGTATTTTATGTTATTTATTGTAGTCTAGGCATTGAGTGAAGTCTTTACGTCTAATTCTAGTAATATAGACAACTTCAACTGAGCTATACGACCCGGCTGACACGTTATGAGGCTTCGTTTAAAAATAACCTACTACAACAAAAACACCAAGAAACCCTTCTTTACGTTTGTCCCATTTGCAAACATGTTTGTAATGACATCTCGAGCCTGCCTGTTGTCACGTCATCCGACACTGGATCCATGCGTCCATCCAACGTGATGGATGCTGCTCCATCGACTGCGGAAGCTGGTCTCTAGGGTCCATCTCTTTCATCCATTACTGTCACGTTGAATGTAGTAATTGGACAATCAGATGCCGCTATGTTGGTGGAGCTAACTAGCTCTCCAGAAGCTACTACAGCCAATGAATAAACGGAAATGAATGTTTGTCTCTCCCGCGGATACCACAGCTAATAAGACAACAGCAATGAAGGTTGATGACACCGGCGCGTACCCGACACTAAAGTACAGGCGAAACCCACAAAATGTGATGCTCGTCCTACCATGGTAGATATCCTGAACGGAGAGAAGTAATCGCAAGGATATCGCGGTAAAAAAGGGGCAATGGAAAGGGAAAATGCCTAAGCCTCAGTTGAAATTTTTAATAGAAATTTAATAATTGAGCAGATTTTTGAAGACGGAGAATGAGTTGGGAGGTATCGTCTACTCTATTGGAAGCAGTACAACCTTTTTAATTACCCCGTGCGAAGTTCTGGGTCGTTTTGGAAATTGGACATGCAATAGTCCGAACTTCACCGACTCCAATTTTACAGTCTTTCGTTGGCTATATGGCAACAAGTTTCTGGCTGAACGTTTTGTTCAGAAAAAAATTCGTCACATTCCAAAGTTGCCTGGTGGTAACATTCGTATACTTGTTATCACCGAAGACGTCTGCCAGCAATTGGCCAATGACAAGTTACCATTATTGGTACTCAGTACTCGTTTCGAGTGTATGATTTTCTCGGTCCAAGGTATTTTATCGTTATATTCGGCCAGCAATTTCTCCAAACAAAATCACTTCAGCTCTGTATTCAGAGGGATGCAATATTCTCTGCCCATTATCGTGAGGCATTGGCTTCACGAAGCATAGCGATGTCCACTTGGAGAGTGTAAATTGACTCTATGCCTTGCCAAGAGCCATTAATCACACTCTGTAAGCAAATATGTATCGAAGGGAGATATTTTCTGTCTCGGGAAAAACGTGCACCATTACCGGTAGATCTGCTGAGGATCGGTCAGGGCAGCCTGTACTGCTTACTGCTACCACCCCTTACCCGTAGGAAATGGGAATACGCCTAACACAAAGCGATGTTACGCAGCGCTAAGAACCTTTCATATTAGTATATCGCGTCACATGCTGCCATTAATTGGTGACTCAGTCTTTTAGATGCACCTGTACAGCTTAATAAATGTAATCAGCTCTTTTTCCTATCAGTGCTGGTACATCTAAACCTACCCGATTGCGTGCGCGGATGGGCAATGCATCTCCAAAATCGTTGGATGATTTGGCTACCAGCAATTACTTCAACGTTGTCGCTTCCGTCGACTTGGATTATTTGAACTTAAATGTCACGACCAAGGAGTCCTATGGAAAACGGTATCATATTGTTCCGTCCAAAGTCGTGGTAAATAAGGACGTACTGCTTCTAAAGAAGCAACACACTACTTTGCAAAACCACAACCGGATAGGAAGACCGTCCTACCCATGTGGGGGAAGTGGTGGATTTATCAATGGAGGATGTGAAGACGTCCCAGTCACCTGCTCGACCGGATAAGCTCGTCAGTGAGTATGTTTATGTTGAAAAGGCGACTAAACATATTGGTCGTACATCCAACGGAAATAGACTTCTGCAATTTATTCTGTACCATCCGATAGCACTACATGGAGTACTGAATCGGTGCTTGAGGTGCAAAGGACCATGCTGGAACATGTGATGCAGGTAAACACCTTAACTCGTGTACTTGCTGCGTCCGAACCAAATTCGGATACAGTCACACCACTATAAAAGAACCTCCATCTAAGGAATTTTTCTGTATAAGGGCACAAGTTTAGGGCTACCAAAATTAAGTATGAGTTTTTGTATGGTGCCTTCCTTATAAGGTATAAGGTATAAGACCTTGGATAACGTGGGACCATTCGTCCATAGCCACTCTTTATAAGGGCAAAGTCCAATTCAGCTGGAAAAAATGTCTTCCAGAAACTCATCAGAGGCTCCCGTCATCACCAGGGTAGCCATCAGCTATGAACACAATCATCGGATCTTCATGCACTGGCAGAAGCATCCGACTATGGCGGGGTTTCAGATGCAAAAGTGGGCGCAAGAGTAACTTGGCATCACGATTCGGCGCTCCACGGTGTAAAGAATTAAAAACATGGATGCGGGAGTGTTCATGAGCATCAATCCGTTGCGGAAGAAGTCACGCTCAGTTAAGTTCCCGCACTTTGAAAAGGCTCTAATTGAGTTCATTCTTGCCAAGCAAGACGTTATCTGTCTTTCGGATGACCTCAATCTAAAAAAAGCTTTGCGTTTGCGTGAGCAGCTGAAGATCAATGAGCGCGAGCTACAGCTCTCGAATGGCTGGCTCATTAAGTTTAAGGAAAGGAATATCATAAGAAGCCGTACAGTTCATGGTGAGAGTGGAAGCGTGTGCGAGACTGTATTGAAGGCATCACAGACGCAGATTCAGTCGCTAATCGCGAAATTCAGCCCAGACGACGTGTTCAATCTCGATGAGACAGCACTGTACTACCGCTTACCTCCTAACAAGACACTTGCCACCATTCAAGTGAGAGGGAGAAAGAAGGTGAAGGAACGAGTTAAATTGCTCTTTGCAGCAACGCATGCGGAAGCGAGAATACGAAAATGTTGTTCATCGGAAATGCAAAGTCGCCATGCTGCTTCAAGGGAATTGACGTTGGGAAGAAAGGAGTTGCGTTAACAAAGGGCTGCGCAAATTCAACTTGTTTATGCATGGACGACGCGTTCTGCTTCTGCTGGACAACGCCTCGAGTCACAAGGCCATATGCAATCATGATAATGTCAAGATCGTGTTCCTCCCTCCAAACATGACATTAAGAATACAGCCTATGGATGCAGGTGTGTGTTACTCTGTATGATCTGATATCTGATTATGCTCAAATAATGCTCTTATTCTTTATGTACAAGGAATCATTCGCTCATTAATTTTTCTTTGATGGTGTCTGGACTTGGTGGAGTCGAACACAGTGCGCAAGCTGGCTCTGCTGGAGGCGATCGAGTTCTCGATCGAGAGTTGGAGAAGTGTTAGAGAGCAAGTGATCAGAAACTGCTGAGTGAAAACAGGGCTAATTGATGCGATAATCAATGCAGAGTTCCAGTTCAACAACGACTACAGATTAAACTCGATCCCATTTCAGCGAGAGTGCGCTCAACTTGCAGAACTGATAGCTGCACTCGATAATTGTGCTTCAATAGACGACTACATTGACGCTGAAGATGTGGAGGTAGTTCACGAGCCTCCTCTCACCAATTTTGACTGCAGTGAAAGCGACGCCAGTGATGACTCAAGCGATCATGAGCCAGTGATGACCACTGCTGAGGCATTGCGATGCTGTATTCAGCTGCACTCGTACTTCATTAAGCAAGATCAAGACACTTTACTAGAACAGGCTCAGCTGAACAAGCTTATAGAGTGCGTTCGCCAAAGTGAAGACAGTAAAGCAAAGAAAGGTTGATTTTTTCTTTAAGCCTATCGAGAAAAGCTCGTAGACATAAATACTAAAGTGATGTGCTGGCAAACTGTGTGTTTTTGAATATTTTGTTCTTGTAAAGCTACCAGGGTAACCGTCCTGCCCGGTTTTTTTCTTCGTTGGCGACTTATGGTTTTAGGTGTGCGTCATGAAGTGATCAAAAAGTATTTGGTATTGTCAGTCGCAATTATTCTACTTGATAGCTAGAGTTGCTTCTGAGTGCAAAGTGCGAATAGAAAAATCCAAACCTATCTCTATGTCCTTGCAACATCTCATGCTTCATAGACAGAACACGATTTAAAGCATCTCGATCAAATAAAACAATATTTGCTCCGGCGTATGTATTAAAATTGTGCATTAGTGTGCTACAACGACTGTATACGACTATCTTTTCAGGAAAGTATAGGACGGCATTGTTTTCATTCCAACTGTTTGCGGAGCCACGCTGTTTTCGCGCCACATATATTCTTACACTTATTATGTACTACCTCTGGTCCACATTAATAGGTACATTTCTATTTTCATTTTGTCCATAATGAATGGGACATAAGTTTGACGAATACTGATTGGCTGACAAAAGAACGAAGAAAGAATGTATTTAGCAAGGTTATGAAAAGAAGCAAGCTATATTATGTCACTGAGCTTAAAAGCATACTCAAAAACACTGGCGCATAACAATACAGAGGTCACAAAGCCGACATAAACTGTCTGATTGGCTAACATTGCACCATTCACCAAACCCAATATGATTGGTGGAAGATGGATGCGATACTTTTTAATTGGATAAGTCTCCCATTTCAATGATGTAATTTTGTGCATGCGAATATGAAGAAAGGAACCGTGTAATGAATAATTTAGGATATAAAGTGGCTTCATCTAAGAACACTCTTTCCAGAAAGTACCTTTGTTTTTCTAAGCGATGAATGGGGCGGAAGATCCGAACACAACGCAGCAGTGGGTGAAAAATTCTTGACAATCGCTGTCGTTGAGAGAACAGTTGTAGCCAGAGCGATCTCGAACACTATCTACTTCTTCTACGTTCGCATAGCTGTTTTGGAGTAGCTCACTTCGTCGTATCTGATCAATTTAAAAAAAAGCTACAGCCTTCCAAAAGAAATGCACCTATCAATGTGGACCGGGGGTAGTAGTTACTAATCTAGGTGTTGTATTTCTGTAATTCTCGAACATAACTTTGTTTTTAGAAGCTGAGAGTAACCGCTAGATTTGGACTCTCGATGGTGTGGCGCACGTTAAGTACGAATTGCTATTCTGTATAATGGAACCTGTATAAGGGCAAGATCAGAAAAGCGGCCCCAAACGTACCATTATAGAGGGTTCTGACTGTAGGAAAAACCGTGGGAGTGGAAATAACAATTCCTAAAGAATACTCCACTTTTTGAAGACGATTCAAAAACTACGCCATTCTGTAATTTTACGAAGAGTATGTTGTAGTATTCAATTCAAATATACGCCACTCTGTAATTTACTGAGATTATTTTGGATGTTAAAGGTAAAGTATAAACTGAAAGCGCAATGCACACATGCTTACTACCATTAGGCAGAATGGCTGAAAATGATGCTTCCATAACTTGGTGTTATAACCCTCGCATCAAATGCGAGAAGTTATGATGGAACTTCGTCTGAGACAGGCTCGAGAAAATTGTCGTTACAGTCTAAAATGATAGTAGTAGTCTCAGGCATAAAGTGAAGGACCGTCCACGTTTCTATATGATACTATTCAGTGCATCAATAGACTATTTAGCTGTCGCACTGCATTTTAGTATTAATGCTTGTTCTTCTCTATATCAAGCAGCAATGTAGCTGACTGACTCTCATGTCTCTTCGACTTTTTCGGTCTGCACGACGTTTGGTAATCTTTGGTGGTTGACAATGTTGATGACCAAGATTGCGTTTTATGATTGGGGGCGATAAATCCATATCAGTATCTGCCGTATAGCAGCCATATACATTGATGTTTGCCATGTCACAACAAAATATTCATACATCTCGCCTAACCGATTCTCGATTTTAAGACATGCAAGTGCATGTTCACAAGGTGCCAAAATGTCTTTTTCAAATCTGCAGAAACATTTAGATCCTGTATCCGTGTACGTAACAGCATACTCAGTTGGTGGACCGCCGATCTTGTCATATG
Organism: Albugo laibachii; assembly: GCA_902706625.1. Classification (NCBI taxonomy): domain Eukaryota; phylum Oomycota; class Peronosporomycetes; order Albuginales; family Albuginaceae; genus Albugo; species Albugo laibachii. The sequence continues at coordinate 60,693 of CACSLJ010000035.1, read as the reverse complement.
CTGTTACAATAGAAGAACAAGGAGAATGTCTTGTAAGCTGGAGACGAGAGACTGACCGTAAAGAGCGTTTAAAACGATCTCTTGCTCACTTAGTGATTGGTCCCCATGTTGCAGCTTTCAGATTATTTGCGGTATACTTCCTACCCACATATTGCTCTATTTCCATCAAACAGTCTAAAATCGGTAGCTTGCGAATTCCCATCAGAGCTGCATTGAAAGACTCTACATAGTTTGAGGTGAGTGTACCAAATCTTGGACATGACTATGAAACAATGACCAACGTTACGCTCCTATTTCCATCAGCCATTTGACTGCAGCAGGATTTACATTCCGTAAGCGAGATAGCTCGTTATCAAACACATCTTCCTTTAAAGCCCGAGCAACATTTCATGCCATTTTTTTCAGTTGCTTGGACTTGAAACTTCTATTGAAGTTTTCCATTATATGTTTGAAGCAATAAATATGATGAGGTATGCTCTCAATTGCTCTTACTGCTGGAATCAATCCTTTATCACGATCTGGTACGAGTGGGGGAATAAGATTTGCAAGTAGAAACTTGAGAAAGAAAACCAGTTGTCTTGATTTTCGATGGATACAACTTCAATGGCAACTATCTGTCGCTCCATGTTACCATTGCAGAAGCACACAACAAGTAATGTCACACCTACAGTGGCCTTCAAAAAATACCGTATACACAGAATCCTCTTGAGGCATAATGTTGGAATTGGTGAATTCCTTTCCTAAATATCAATGCCAGTCTGAAAAATGATTCGGCAGTCATTTCGGTACATTCATGGTGTCCAATCCCATTCAATGCTTATAGCAGTTCATGTAAGTGGTTGTATAGCCCAAAGTGGTTGCTTTGTCCATCAAATGTTTGGGAGTAGTACTGCGTCCATGATCTTGGAAAAAAGCTCGTAATGATAGTTCCTTCACTAATCGTTTTGCTGTCCGTTTTCTGGTGTACGCAATTTGAGCATTTCAAATGACAGAAGAGTGTGGTTCAAATTTTTTGGACTCTAATTGTATACCAAACGCAATGCGAACCATGAAAGAGCAACCTTCATTCGAAAACATTGCTGAAATCCACCTAGTATCACTGACTGAAACCTTGTGGGCTTGAGATGTGAGAATGATAATCCTTTACCGCGTCAATGATATCATGTTTCGATAAATACTTGATCCTGGCAAAATAATCATCTGTATTGATTTCTGGATGCTGATTGTCCTCGTCCAACATGCTGGACGAACAGTATCAGAAAGCTGTTAAGGAATTGAAATACAATACAGTGTACTTTGCTTGTCAATTGCCAACAGAAATTTTTTGTTGCTGAACTGTAAACTACAAAAAACATTTCCCATAAATTACAGAATGGCGTACAGTGCACGACAATGGTCCGTAAACAAAGTCTTTTTTCCACCTACCGGAATCAATTTTTCATCTTTTTATCCCGAGGATTTTTTTCTTCCGACGGAACACGCACAACCAAATTCAGCTAAGACGTTAAGTCCACATTCTCAAAATGGCGAAGGGTACCAACGTTTTGGAACATTTATCAAAGTTTGAGGAGATTTGCGAGAGTATAGCCGCTATTGGAGACAGAATGGATGAAGACGAGAATCATCGAAAACATGTGTTTCAGCGTGAACTTGAATCAATGGCAGGAAAAGAGTCAAGCGAAGGGACTTTACAAGCAACAAAAGATTCAAGAATCCCCAGCGGAACGGAGATAAGAACCAACAGCACGAGGAAAAATTGCAGAAGTTTGAAGGAAAATGTTTTGGGTGTGCTCGGATGGGACACAAGATATCGTAATGTCGGCATAATCGGCAACGACGTGGACAAAGCGCAGACAGTGGACGCGCATTCGTGGCATCAGGAATCGAAACAAGCGATTGGATTCTGGACAGTGGTGCTAGCGATCACATGAGTCCGTTCGAAACATAATTCATTGATGTCCAGATTCTAAAAACATCGATTCGGATCACTGCCGCAACAGGAAAGCAATTGGAAGTAACAAGAATTGGGACCATTCCAATTTTGCTACAAAACGGTGTATGCGTCAACATCTACAACGTTTATTTGGTACCAGGCCTCGACCGTCGACTGCTATAAGTGTCAACCTTGGCTTCAAGAGGGCTTGAACTTTGTTTCGAAGCAAATTGGTGTGAAATTACGAAAAACGAAGAAGTTGTGAGTCGACTACAGCAAAGTGGGAAAATGGATATCTTACGATTTGAAATGGCTTCATTATATGCCAATCAGGAAATCGAACACCAGAATTTGTAACTGTGGCATGCGCGTTGGGGACATATATCAATGTCAAAAATAAAGAATATCAGCAAATGTGTCGATGGCGTAGAGTTAATTGGAAAGGAGAATAATGGAAATGATCAAGTGTGTGAAGCATGCCTCAACGGAACATTGATTGTGACGTCATTCACGAAATCGGAAGGTGAGATTGAGACTACGTCTGCACTCGAACTGATACATACTGACGTGATGGGTCCGATGCAGACCAAGTCACGCGGTTGAGAAAATTATATCCATTACAATACGGTGGTTGTACCGAGGGGGAGATTTAATGTCCACGATAGTGAACACATTGACTTTCGGACAACACCAAGACTTCAAAGTGTTGAGAGGGATCAACAACTAGCTCTACCAAACAGTAAACATTCACGCGCTATCGTTTCATATTAGGGCGATTTAGCTGATCAAGATACAAGACCCAACAAGAGACACATGCTCTAATTCGACAAGCCGATGCAGCGCTGGAAGTACCGACAAGCTTTCGAGATGTGCGCCAGTCACCAGAAGCTCGGAAATGCTTCCAAGCCATCCAAGAGGAAATAAAAGCATTGAAGAAGAAGTCAACTTGGACCATTATCAATCATAAACCTAATCAGAAGAGATCGGAACCAAATAGGTGTCCGCAATCAAAAAGGGATGACAAGGGAGACGTCAACGTTATAAGGCGCGGCTCGTCGCACTTGATTATCGTCAGACAAAAGGGGTCGACTATTTTGAGACGTACGGTCCAGCTGCAAATTTAAATTCAATTGGAGTATTCTTGGCACTATGTTGTCATCAAGGCTATCATATACAGCAGTATGGCGTGGATACGGCATTTCTTAATGGTTTTCTGAAAGAAGATGTGTACATATGGCCACCTGAAGGTATATCGAATCTAGCAAACCATGTATGCAAGTTGGATCGAAGTTTATATGGCTTGAAGCAGTCAGCTATAACATGGTACAAGATGATCTCAAATGTGTTTGAGACAAAACTCGGATTCAAGAGATGCAGACGGGTGCATGCATATTTGTTCGACAAACGAAACATAAGATCGCATACATTGCGTTGTATGTTGATAATATGTTGATTGGGGTACAAGAATTCAGGATGATACACAGCATTGTGATAAAGCTGAATCAAAAATCTAAATTGAAGAAACTTGGCCAAGTGAGATTTATACTTGGAATAGAATTCGAATACAACAGAGAAAGAAGAGTGATAAGATCTTCCAACAAGCATGTACAGTGGTGGCAGGAATTATAAGACTACCTCGGTTTTTACGCTCGGGACCCACCCAGACACTTTTTGCAGATGTAATTAGGTTTTACAACTCGCCTAACTACCACCAATCGTTTTGTGGTCTTTTATCCGTGATTCGATCATTTTTTGTTTCACTGTGCGTTTCTTCACTCTGCAATGATGTTTTATATGAAGAAGGTATAACTGACAGCTATGTGTGTAATTTTCAGAACGGGGGAAGAAGAATTTCAATGCCTAGAGGGCCAGCACTATCGGACTTTCAAAAAGGTCAGGTTTTCACCATGCATGCTTCCGAAACAAGCCAGAGAGAGATCGCTCGTATTATCGGAAGGTCAAAGACCGTTGGCTATGCCTATATGCGCAACCCGGAAGGATATAACACCATGAGGCGCCCTGGAAGACGCTCCAGCTTGCTCCAGCAACCATCCGGCGTATTGTTCGAGCGGCCCAGACCGGCCAATACAGTTCGTCGCAGATCATCCTCACCCTTAACCTCACCGTCTCGGCTCGCTCCGTGTGTAATATACTTGCCCGTGAAGACACGCTGCGCTACGTGAAGCACAAGAGCATTTTCATGCTCAAGAAGGCCCATAAGCTGGTTCGCCTCGAATACGCTCGTGAATTTGTGATTTTTGGAGAAAAATAGGAGTCGGCGATTTTTTCTGACGAGATGAAGTTCAACCTCGGCGGCACGGATGGGCTTCAGTATTACTGGCACGACCTTCGTCACAAAGAGCAGGTATTTTCAAATAGTCAAGTAGGTGGCGGATCAATAATGGTTTGGGGCGCGTTTTCAGCGAAGGGCAAGTCTCGCTTGGCCCTTCTGCAAGGAAAGCAGAACAGCGAGGCATACGTGCGCACTTTGCAGCAACACCTCTTGCCATTCGTGCAGCTGAAGCACCCACATGGGTTTACTTTTCAGCAGGACAATGCCTCGATTCATCGCTCGCGCTACACGATGAACTGGCTTGTCGGGCAAGGTATGAACGTTGCGTTGGCCAGCGTTGAGCCCGGACCTCAACCCAATCGAAAACGTGTGGGGTATGCTCATTCACAGGGTTTACGAAGAAGGAAGGAAGTTCATTTTTAAGAAAGAGCTCGAAACATCCATTTTTCAGATTTGGGACGAATTCAGCTCTGCACACATCGAACGACTTGTCCGTTCGATGACGAGCCGATGCATCGCTGTTCTTGAGCTCAAGGGAAGTAAGTCACCGTGTTAGCGACCCCTGGTGCGATCTCAAAGGCTTGTAATACCAACGTCACTGATGCGGTCTTATAAATATTTCCACCCCTAAAATGCGTTTTTTTCATGTCTTTCAATTAATTTTCCGTTTTGATTGCTGAAAATAACTGTGCCAGTGGAAAACATAAACAAAAGCATTTTATCAAAACTTCAGCAAATTTGATAATGTTTTCAGCTTACACAGCGCAAAAGCATTTGGTCTTATATATCCTGCCACCACTGTATTTTGAGAATGGTGGACAAGTTCAATCAAGTCAGCTCAAAGCCAGTCTACAACCCAGCAGTTGTGGGGTACAATCCAGCGATTGTTGGGCAATCATTGTTGAGAATGACACCAAATACCCGAGAATGGAAATGCGACCTTTCCGCTCGTTAGTTGGATCATTGCTTTACATTCCAAATGGAGCAAGGCCGAATATAACGTATGCTGTATGTCAAATAAGTAGGCATCGTGAAACCCTTACTGAAGAGCACTGGAACGCAGCAATTAGAGTACTGCGATATATGAATGAAACCAAATCAAGTGGAATATGGTATCAATTTGGTCAAGATTTGAAGGTTTGTGTACACAGCGATGCAGATTGGCCCACCTCAAAGGACAGCCGACGATCCACATCAGGTATCATGATAATGTTAAATGGATCATCAGTAATTTTCAAGTAAAGATTACAAAGAGTTGTTGCTCTCAGCTTTGCAGAAGCCGAATATATTGCACTGTCACTGTGCGTTCAAGAAGTCGTATGGAGAAAAAGTTTACTTTTGGAAATGGGTATGAAACAAGACTCACAGCCACTACATATGAAGACAATCAGAGGGCTATTGCTATCGCCAAGAATGACGGATACCAGAGTCGAGCAAAACATGTCGCCATCCGCCATCACTTTGTGCTCGAACAAGTCCGATCGGGAAACATCGACTTGCAGTATATCAGTTCTGACTGTCAATTGGCTGATTTCTTGACAAAGCTGTTATCAACTGTACAATTCCAAACCTTATTGAGAAAGACAAACATTGGAGATTGCAAGTCGAGGGAGAGCGTTGAAGCTATACTGTAGACATAATACTTTGTTAAGTTCGAGTACTTAAAAAGTACCATTACAGTACGTGAAGGCTTAGAAATAGCGCAAGTGAACTAAAGACCTTCTAAATATTACTTACTTTCTATTTTTACACAATAGTCTCTACTCAGGTGATCTTTCTTGCAAGAAGAGGAGTTAGCGCGTGATTCCTGCTTCATTCTTGTGGTGTTGCGAAAATGATAAAGGCCACTCGGAAGGATGGCCCACTTAAGGCCATCACGATTGGGAGTTTTGTTACTTCAAAAAATGCTTGGGACCAAATAAAAGTAAAAACTTGAATTAAGAACATGTTACAGTATAACCAAATTCAATAGGTCCCAAATCGGGACCAGCCAAACCTTAAACATTATATATAATAAATAATGCAAACTCCGAACATATAGGTCAATTGGCCGAGCGGTCTAAGGCGCCAGTTTAAGGCACTGGTCCGAAAGGGCGTGGGTTCGAATCCCACATTGGCCATTAATGCCAGCGGGAGGAACGAGTATCCGAAGGCGTGCTGTATTTCTTTCTACGACAAGGACAACCATGTCGTGGAACCAAGCCCACTCCAATACCTCTTCTTACCCACTAAAATTGATTTCATAAAATAGTCATCTGTTACAGGGTGTTCTTGATTGAGAGTGGTGGGAATGTTACCAAACGCGCTGCGAAGCGTTTCCTCGCGCGCAACTAAGCCTGGATCAAGCAAGTGCCACCTCATTTGACTATTGTGGAGCACTGTTCGCGATTTCTACAAAGTGCTGCTGATTTAAACTTGCCTGACGTTGTGACAGAAGAGCTTTGCGGCTCATGCTGCCGTCACACTGCTCCATATCATTTGATGGCTTTGGATAGACTTGACATTTCTGTAAATGAAAAAGTCTGCCAAAGGCTTTTGCTTGAGCAGATTTGACAAGTTATTACAAGATATTACTCGCATTGGTAATAATGTCTACTGTGAGGTTTTTGATTTTGAGGGAGGACGATTTGATCCAGAAAGAGGAGACTTTGATTTTGGATGTGGAATGCTGTAGATTTTAGAAAGAGAGTCTATTAATTGAGCTTCCAATACTTTTGATTGAGAATTCGCCAGGATTGCTTATTATATCATCATACGTGGACAAAGTTGATAGAATAGAAAACTGAGGGGGTCTTACTACCACCTTTGCATGTAAGCTTCTCAAAAGTACCAGTTAAATTCGGATGAAGTCTGCTGGTCAATCGGAGGTAGCGCTATGACAATCGAAGAGCTCACCTTTATCAGAAAACAATTGTCTTATGTCGAAGTCGAATCGGTAAGAAAGAAAGAGATGTAAGTCAATGTGAAGCATTTGCACTGCCGCTGGATTGTAACCTGTTATTCTCTCTTCTCCACGGAATGGAAGAGAGCGCTGAAATTCGAAAGTACGTTTATATAAGCCCTTACTTCACTTAACCACTAAAGCCTTTGTGAACTATTCCTAACTAACATGTAAACCCGTTATGCTGTTATCTCCAATATAACCATCCCAAATGTAGCATTGCCACTTACAAATGAAAAACTGCCAAATGGTCACCTTGTGCTGAGAAATTATTGGCTTTACAGTGATGTTGATGCAGAATGTGTTGATGAATCGTCACGAACCACTTTATTCTCCTATTCTTTCTTCATTACATCCGTGCTCAACGAATCGTAAAAAAAATTCAAGTTCATGATCACTTTTCCGCACTCTCCATCACTTTTTACCAATTTTTCTACAAACGTTATCGTATGTTGAATTTCAGCTCTAATAGTGTTGCTATCATCGCGTTGGTGACATTTTTATAAGCTGTGGTATTTTTCTGCTCGATTTTTAGCTCTTAAGCTTTTGTCTCTCAACACATGAAAGTTTATTCTATGCGAATGCGTGCCGTGCATGTTTTATTGGGAAATTAAGTCAGTACCTCTCATGATAAGCCATAAACTCAACTTATGCTCAGGCATGCTTCATTTTGACTAGCACTGTACAATCCAGGCATGGACTATCTGTACTAGATTTAGCCATGATAATTGTTATCAACGTTTCCGCGGTGGTATGAAATCCGTAGCAGTGGATTCTAGCTTTTGGTTACGTCTGATGAACTACTTTGATACGTACTGGTGAGCAGTGGCATGAAATGCAACAAACTTCGAAAGTGCCAATCCTTGTATTGTTGAATCGATGGAGTGCTCGTTCGATATGCTTATAATTCTTCCCCATCAAATCGGCTTCTGTATACTCGAGAAGCTATTTCTTCCTGTTATCGAATTGAATTCCATCTGTAATCGTAGTTCAAGGATATCCGGCGAGTTGTTTGATTGATATCAAGTCATATGAATTTCATTACACGAAGGGCACTACGTCTACTTGCCTTTACCCAATGTTGCGTGTATTCCATTATTTGTATTGGTGGTACAAAAAGCAGCTGAAAGGGAAATGCGGGGAAAAAGCGTCGTCTTGCATCTCAACTAGTTTTAATTACTATTGACTAGTGCGCGCTCCTAATCAGGCATTGAAATCTAAAGTCAACGAAAATCTTTTTTGAGGGGTGCTACTTTACCGTCAGAAATCGAGGAATATAAAGCTACTAGAGTAGCAATAGGGGTGCAACAATCCGGGCATTACTGCATATTTCGGCTGCCACTCTCGGTATCTGTGCGGGAGAAGAAATTAAGGACGCTGGAAACGATATATGCGGTGGAAATAAGCGGAATAAAGTACCTCTAGACAGGAGGCTGCTAAACTAAGAAAAAATTCTCATTTCACGTGAAATTCCTTATAAGCTAACAGCTTATGAGCCAACAGTAAATGTCACCAACGAAGAGATAAGACGTCAGGTGACAAGGACGCCGACGGCCGCGAAAGAACCGCCGAGCGTAACGAAAAAGGAGAAGTCAGAAGGGATCGAGCGAAGGATACACAGGACAAGATCTTGTACATGCTTATGGCTCTCACCAAGCGTATGAAACGCATGAAGTCGTCTCAATAACGACACGCTGATGGAGAGCACAAATCAAGCGTTTTCATCTCATCAATTGGAAAGGTATAGCCTATGTAGAAGGCGGCGTTGGAGGTGACCCATCCTTCCATGAAGTGTCCCGGAATATTGCCGGCTACCTACAGAGCATACATAAAATAACTCTTGTAATCTAGATCTCTACAGTCTCGTAATATACTTTGCGGCAAAGAATAATTTACTGTGAATGATTTCGGAGTCAGATATCCACTACGCTAAGTATGCATGAGGAATGGCTTGTAGTTTTGTTGGGTCAAATGTACATCATGCAGAAGCGCATTTAATCCACTTAGCCTAGTTTTCAATAACCAAAGTATCACCGAGCTAATATCAAGATGTAACAATAGTTGAGAGGACGCTTCTGTCAATTGGCGTAGCCGGATATTTTTCAGGCTCAGAACTTAATTGTGTTTCAGACTCAAACCAAGGGATATCTCCCATTGGTATCTTTCTAGCGCAACGTGCAATGTGTCTTAATGCAACACCATCGATTAAAACTCTCGCTTGATCTGCATAGTGCCCGTAAAAGCTACTTGATCTATATTCTTCTTTCTTTCCCTTAAAGAACAGATTTGTCAATGGATTGGCTATCGCTTCTACCGTTGGCTTAGTCGAACACAAAATCACATGGAAAAACTCGTATATTCAAAGCGTAGTGCGCCCCCCGTACATTCTTTAATCACTGAACCACAATGCGCTATTTGACATAATCACTTCACAACGCGTTCAAGCCATAGAGCTCGAAAAATTTTGTTTATGAGTTTCAGCGTCGCCTTATTAGTCCAACGACGCGAGTACTCCAAGCGACTAAATATTGAGCATAAAAACATTGACCAATGCTATCAAATTACATGAGATCATTTTCATCGCTATACCTCTGTTTCATTTGAAGTGTGAGTGTGTAAATTTGCGTTTTTGTTTGCGAAAGTCAATGCCTTAAATTTTAAAAGAGCCCGTTTGTACGATTTTCCATTGCTCTGAATTTGATATGCTAATGCCGTGCAAAGGATCATGATGCCTTGTATGTAATATGAGACTGAAGCAGTAGTGGAAGGGTTTTGTGCGACCCCTGCTTTCTATCGTAACAGGATGAAAGGGAAAGGGTGCGGCAATTGCCACAGACGGTAGCATTTGATTGTGGAGCATTTAATAAAAATAGCATATTGGTCGAAAGTGTAAATTAATAGCTGGCATATCAGAAAGACATCATTGTGACTCTGAGCCACCTCTGTTGATCTTGGATGGGCGAAAAATGGTGAGAAATACATCCGGCATAGTCATTCACGACTGCTTCCACATCGAAATCCAATCCGCGAACTTTCTTTACTAGGGCATCCATCGGTAAGCGACCATCTAGCGCTTTATAGCTTGAGGCTTGGCGAGCATTCTTTAGTTTGCTTTCGGGCAAAATAGTTCGTGATCCTTCCACAAACAAGTTTGAATGTTTCTTGTTGGCATTCCAGCATCACGCAATCCAACTATTGCCTCTTCCATTCTTTTTCGAGTCTCAGATGGGGAGGATGGGAGCTCGTGAATGTAGATGGTATATGGTTATGAACTTCTTTGCTCACAGTGAAGGTCCCGTGCAAATAACCCTTTTTCTTTAAAAATGAAAAGACAATTGACGAGTGCCGGAAATGTTTTATGTTTTCTTGTTTCTTCAGTTAAACCAAGACGATTGCGGTAAGAGCCGCCCCGATTACATTTGTAAAATACCGTAGTGTCCATTATGTTGCTTGTAGGATGTTTTGACTACAACCCCATAGCCTTGATTGGCAGCGAATTCGTTTAATGCCATTTCCATGGATGCGCGAGAGACAAATTGAACTCCAGCAAGCCCTTTTGGTGGCCTCAGAATCGTTTTGTATACGTTATTATCATACTCGTTGTTATCTTCTGAATCTATTTCAAATGTGTATGTCTGTTGTTAAAAGTGAGAATTGCACTTGAGCAGAAGTAGGTAGAAGTAAAAGTAAATGATATTTTTTGTTTTGTTCACCTAGTAGTAAATGCATGCGCAATACAGACTTGCACCATATCCGCCCGCGAAGCGGGGTAGTGCTGGCACATTTCACCTGTGACAAACGAATCTGGTCATTAGCTCACCTGCTGAAGCCTACAGGCTCAACATTTGTGCTGCTGAAGTGGCTCTATGATTGCTGTCTGCTGATTTAGCGTGTAACCATCCTCATTTGATAGTTCCACTCTCATCTCAAGATACTTTCGTACTTTCCCCATATTCTTAATAGAAGTGTTCCTACCACAACGAAAAGTCACCTACCAAGTTCGGCGAGAGATGCAGTGACCAAGAGGTCATCGACATATACGCTCCTGATTGTCATGTCCATCCCCTGAATCTTGTGATACAATCACATATCCGCATTGTATCGGGGAAAGCCTGTTTCCTCCAGTTTCGTGTGCAAAAGTTGACTCCACAATCTCCCGCCTTTTTAAGGACGTATAGCGACTTATTCAACGATCAGAAATCACAGACGAAGTAAAGGGTCCCACCATGCTCAATTTCGTTGAACATCCAGATGAAGTTCCGGCGATTTGTTCACTTGTAGCTGAGGTGCTTGATAAATTCCAACCGTAGTGCCAGCTTCATTTTGTCTGATCTGCCCCGTTTCTGCAACTCCTTCACTGATTTCACCAGTCTCTGCGGGATAAGATATTCAGTTGTTTCTCCTGGTCAGCCTTCTTATATGCATTTGGGATATTCCCGTGCCACGCCGGCACGCCACATCTTCGCGCAAATACTAGTATCATCTTGACTGTGCTGGGTCCCATCATTGCTGCAAAAGTTACTCCGTACTCAACGCCAAAGAGCTGTTCATTTCCACAGGCTACTATCCTGGCTTCAAGTCGATCAATTCCGCCATCGTCATCTGTTTTTGGTCTTAAAAACCCGTTTGGTGTATAACACGTGACATTTTGTAGGTGATTTTACCACCAACCAACCCTTATTTTCCTCCAGAGCCATTCCATTGTGGCAGCCCACTCGATCTTGTGGCCACTTCGCAGTGCTTCTCTGTAATTAGTGATATGAGCCTAGCGCACGCTGTTCAGCACGTCGCTAGTCTGTTCTTCTCCTGTTTTCGCTCTCTCGAATGCTGTTTCCCGGTTTCCTTCTGGACCTTCGAACTAGTGCGATGTTCGTTGCGTTTTCACCGGCCCTTCGAGCCGTACATTCTTTCTTCTATCCTTTTGTGCCTTTGTGGGACTCTTCTTATTCCTCGTCGCACTCTTCCATTGGTAGCTTCTTCGACTCAGTGAATAGTTCACGTCGCAGATGTTGGTTCTGCTCAGCCGTGGTTGTTTCTACATTTCTGAAGTGATAAATTGCGATACCACCCTTCACTTAACTAGTTCCACCCTATACTCCATGATGTCGTCACATTTTACAGCGGTCAGACCAGGCTTGCCCAGTCCAGCGAGGGATTTGTTCTTGGCATCCTGGTGGATGGTGCAACGTGACCTTAAAGCCAAAATGTCACTTAAAATAGGTGTCCTTTCTGTCAGTAGCTGTTAAGCAACTTTCTCCCTTTCTTTGACTTTCTGGGACTCCTGTTGAGAAAGTACTTGGTGTATTCGGTCGCATCGCCCCAGAAACTGAGAGGTAAACCACAAGCAACAATCATGCTCTGCACCATGTTCATAATGGTGCGGGGAGTCCACTTCGCTGTTCCATTACTGGCTTGATTTAGTGGCTCACTGATTTGCATCGTGATCCTGGTATCCTTGCAGAAGAGGTCCAGGTTTTGTACCCGCCATCCGTTCGCAAGACACAAATATGGCATTTGTATTGCCTCTCAAAGAACATCTGAATTTGTTTGAACTTTCAGGAAGTTGTTTTCTTGGTCTTCGCCAAAACATGCGGCAATAACTCGTGCGGTGGTTCACGAAATTGACCGTATATCTGTTCCCGAGGAGGTCCTTTGGAGTCGTCATGCCTTCAGGTCGTTCGCTGTGCGCAGGGTAAGAACTTGCCTCGAACTCGGTTGGTCAGTGAAATTCTTTAGAATGGTTCCTTTGTCATCCTGATAATCGTTGCGTTATGAGATGTCAAAGTATTCTGCGGAAATGCAATAGCGATTTTCGCTGCAAATCCTCCCCGATTTCCAATTCAATTTGAGCCAGTACCGACATTAGCAAGTCTACTGCGCTCTTCTTGCGAAGGCTCCCTTCCCCGCGTACAACCGTCACATTGTTTGACACATCAATGTCGAGAACCGCCGATTCCGCTGAGAGCAGCGATAACACGAAGTTTCCCTCCATACGCGATACCAAAACCCCTTGCTTCGAGCATCTCGGAATATATAGTATTCTTCTCGAGATTCCCGCCGTAGTAGACGTCCAGCAGGCGTATGTTTACTGGTTCACCAATTGCTGTTTCGTTAATGATCACGCTTCCTTGCTTTGTGACGCGCAGTGCCCCGCCATCCGCGGCGATCCACTCGCTATTGTAATCAGTTGAGTCCTCTAACATGTAGAGGTCGTACAACAGGTGTCTGCTCGATCCATTGTCTAGGATCCAGGCACCTTCCTCTACATTCGTGCCCCCGACAGATGGCACGAAGTCTGTGACTTTATTGAACAGGCCTGATCTTTCTGGGAGTACCGACTTTAAATTACCTGTCTTGCCGTATTTATAACACCTTGTTCGGGCTTGTAGTTACTCGGTACAGCGTTCTTGACGCTGCGAGCTAACTGACGGCTCTTAAGTTCTATTTCCGTGGACTGAGCAGTATGATCCAGTTCTTCGGCTTGTCTTAAATAATATCTGCGTGCGAGGTTCAGGCAAGATAGCGTGGACATTCGCAATTCAGGATCAGCATAGTGTACAATGATTTTTAACACCAGGCTGTCGGCGCCTCCGCACGCTTCTCTCACATCCACAACGTAACAACTCTCCTGAGTGTGTGTCATATTCCCGTGCCCACGCTTTACTTCTCTAATCGACCTTGGAGACACGAGATATTTGAAGCGCTTCCAAGAATGACTGTGGTTGAACGAGAATGTGGAGAGTGAACGTATCCTTTGCGCGCTTCTCGATACCAAGTTTAGCCTCTTCCTGACTCAAAAATGGATGCAGATGAAGTGGCTCTTCCGGCAAATGAGATGTACATGCATCCACAGCTGTCATTGGTGCTATGTCCAGTTGCACTTCGGAATCTTGGTCGTCATAATCATCTTCATGCTCTGTGCTGGTGTGATTCTAGTCGCAAAGGTGTTCCGAAGACACTGCAGGACAATTTTAAGGGTGGGTTTCTCCTGCCACCATCCCTCAACTTGCTGGTCGTAGTATTTTTGGACAATCCCTTCCAGGCAGTGGCCAAGCACATCCACTTTCACGTCCTCACTCTACGGGTATGCGCTTGCTCTCTCAGCAAACTGCACTTGTCTAACAAAGCGCATACCCACGGCGAAAAACCTACTGCTCAATACGGGAAACCGCTCTTTCGCGTCAAATGGCTTGATTCTCAGCTTCCTCTGTCTTGTATTTGGTACTCGTACAAACCGTGTCCTTGGTACCTGACCATGCTGCTTTGGGGTTTCCCGATGATGACCCGGAGTTTGCGGTTCGAAATGCTGAGATAGTCCAGGCTCTGAAGCTTGCGCCATATCGACGTTCGCAGCTGCATTCATATATCCCGGATGCTTTACTTCAAAGTACTGAATGTTTTTTCATTTCACTGAGACGCCTAGATGTGGGCGATAAAGCTTATTTCCACCAAACGGTGGTCAAGGTGCTTGATATAGAAGATGTCATGCACCACAATAGTTGGAAATTTCCTTGATTCAAGACTACTATCGCTGGATCTAGAGGCGGCCTAGGAAAAGAATCAACATTGTCTCAAGAGTTATTCAATGAGTGTGTTGGGTTGAGAGCAACGAAGCCGACGTTTAAGAAAGGATTGTTTGATCCTTGAATTCCTGATCGCTTATGATCAATCAATTGAGAAGTAAAGAAGCATTTCTTTCATGTGCCATAGTGTATAATCGAGACAATAGGAGCTAAGAGTAAAACAATTCGTCGCTTGTTATGCGTCAATGTTGCGGTATTGACACGCATAGTACTCCGTGTGCGAACGCGATGTCGTTTTCTACGTGGTCGATTTTGATTGGATGACTTCATAATATTTCCCCAAATGCCGAGTCCCGCTCGAATCTCATTCATCGGACTTCTTCAATGTTTGAGCATCTCTGAAGCGACAATGCCGCCTTTCCAAGTTCGTGGTTTTGATCCACCACGCCGAATGCAATTGGAGCAAGACGGAGAGGTCATACTGTATCTGTCTACATCATCAATAGTTCAACTAATTTATGATTCGATAGTTCGTTTGCGACCAGGAGCTGCGGAGGTTAGAGCTCATACGCGTCAACGATGATTTTTGTGACTGCGAGGATGGAAGTGATGAACCAGGAACTTCCGCTTGTTCTTATACCGCGGCAACTTTTTATTGTGGCAACGCAGGGTATATTCCCCAGTTTATTCCAACCTCCCTCGTGGATGATAATATTTGCGGTACGACTTTTGCCTATATATCACTCAAGTTGACTTATTATCGATGTGGTCGGTCATGATTTGTGGTACTATAGACTGCTGTGACGGATCTGATGAGAAATTGCTTACATGTTCGAATAACTGCGCTCGATATATGAGAGAGCATCAAACGGCAATAGAAAAAGCTTTCGAAATCTATGATGCGGGTGTAAAAGTGAGAGATGATCTTGTTACCAAAGCAATTCTACAAAGAAATGCTGATGAAGTTGAAAAGCAGACCCTGGAGGCGCAACGAACTTCTTCCTTAGTCCTTGTGGAGCAATTAGAAAACCGTAAGCGACATGAGGAGGATGAAGAAGAAAGAGCGCGAGTAGAAAAGGTTGCAAGCAGTCGTCAAGAGCTCATCAACAAGCTTGGATTGTTAGAACTTGACACCGAGAAGCTTGCTGTATTGTTGGTTGACTTGCTCACTATGGACATTGGCAACATGACAAATTTTGATCATGTCATTATGGAAAAGATTTGGGAACAGAGAAACTTACTGGGGCTCTCAGAATCACCTTTCCAACAAGATTTGGATCAGTACGAAAAAATGAAAACTGCTACTGATTCAGAAAGCTCTGAAGACACTGAGAGCGACTCAATAGCGGGGTCTCATAGTCCATTGGAGGATCTTATGAATCAAATGAGGTCTTCCCGTACGTTTACAAGAATGGAAACAAAATTAGCCCAAGACGAATATCAGACTGCACTCAAGGACCTGAACCTACTGGAGGAAAAAATACACAAGCTTGAGAAGTCGCTTAACGCAAACTATGGGCCCCAAAACGTTTTGTATTCTCTCCGTGATTATTGCATCGAAGCTGCTCCGGGTCATTACAATTACAAAGTTTGCTTATTCGGTAAAGCCTATCAAGACTCTATCTCACTTGGTGAAATGGCATCTATCGATACCGAGGAATATAATCTGGTGCAGCTGACTTTCACTGATGGCGATCATTGCTGGAACGGGCCAAGGAGATCGATACTCATCAACATGGAGTGTAGTCCTACTACGGAATTACTACAAGTGGAAGAGCCATCGGTATGTGTGTACAAAGCAAAGCTGAAGTCACCCATCACGTGTGATGAGCATTATCATCAGCGTCTCAAAAGTCAATTCCAGGAAATCTAGAGCCGCATCTTTTCTTAAACGAAGAGGAATGTATTTACTTTTCTGTCAATGCGACTGTGAACCGAACAATTCTTATTGTTATATCTTTGCGCGGCCCTATATTGAGCGAGTCTTGATGATTGTGTCAACGCACAGCCATGGCAGATAGAGGATTGATTGAGAGTCGTGCAGTTTTGAGAGATAGCGTCTTGGAATGCCATTTCACAAGTTGCCTAGAATAGCTGGAGTATGTCTTGGGATCCCCTGGTAACACTTATGTCTAAACTCGTATCATGTTTCGGTCGGAATACAGGGAGAATACAAGCAAATTGAGCAGTGAAGTTTCATTTAGGAAGTAAAGATGATTATGATATCCTTAGTGAAAGTTCAGCCTGGAGCTTCGCTATACTTTGGTTCTGGTCGAGGGGAACTGGTCCGTATTTTAAGAAGAAATCACCCATTTTTAAAATGCGCCGCTGGCCGGCTCTTATGTCCAAGCCGAGGCAGAAAAAAGTCATTATCACCAACATGCACTTAATATTTTCGTTCATTCTAGATGCATGTGTAATTTGACAACAAATGATCAATATTCAATATCCAGAATGCGGAATTCAAAATCTTCACATAAGGAGGTAATTGCATCGACTAGATCCCCGATCCAGAGGCCATTCGTGAAATCGCTAAGCTTCAAAAGTGATACTAGATAGAGCTTTGCTTAGAGAGTTAAAAACAAAATCTCATTTCCCAAACATTTGGAGAGTGTATGTAGTTCATCAACGGAGTATGCGACAGCTTTCGCTGTGCAAATTTTGGCGACGCGGACCAAAGAGATCATGAGGACGGCGATGCTAATTACTCTATAAAAAATCCACGACTCACCATCGATATTTTTGTTAAATTGACAAAGCTCTGAATTCCTTGGAGTGACGTTTTGTGATCCTTGCGTAACGTACGAAGTGCTCAATTGTGTCATATAGAATACAGATATACTGTACCTCACTTTAGTCACACCCATAATACATTATATTCTGCACAGATAAGTACATAAGAAATAAATTGATTTGCACAAGATTTCCGGTGCTGAACTTTCACCCCTGTAGGCATCACGACCACCTTTCACCCCTGTAGGCATCAAGACCGCCATCGTTTTGCCGGTAGAACAATGTGCACAAAATCAATTTGCGAACTCAGTACTGTGTATTAAAGCTCAACATTATAGAAATAATATGTAATCAGTGCCGGACCGATACGTGGCGTTAGTCATCGTTAGAGGTAATCCCGATTTGACCGGTGGTCGCGAAGTTCTAGATTGTAAGCAGCCATTTTGAGATAATGACATTTTCTACCACACAGACTGCCGACTGAACTTACCATGCATTATCCGCGCAATAATATAGATTGTTGTGAATACACTATGAAAAACTCCTGCGTTAGAAACAATCTGGGTTGCCACGACCCGTGTTATGCTGAATAGAGTGACATAAAAATGTTCGGATTTTTATCAGGTGCATTTAGTAGCAGTTGAAGGCGCTTTTACATCAACTTTCTCTCTCAAGATGCGAGCCCAGTCGGATAGGCGATATAATTGGCCAAAATAGGTACCTGTTGTCTTTTATATTCCTGCAAATTTCGCTTGATGCCCCAGTGTGACTAATGCGGGGTATTACTGTACATCACAAAGTCAACTATCGTACAAAAATACTCAATAATCAGTCCACATTCGAGATACAAACTGACACTTCAATGTCCAACAGCGGATGACCTGAACATCCGTCGACTTGTGTACCCTAAATCTGTGTTAATTCTGACGACTTATAAATGAGACATCCTTCTATTTGGGTGATTTCTGAGGCAATTGAATAAAACACAAAAAAGACAGTAATAGCGCGCAAAAATTCAAGCGCTCAGCGCAATGCTTGGTGGCAGAATGAATACCGGTGTGTGAGAACCATGACTGAAAATCCAGTGGTTTGACAGAAAATCCTTCAATCGCCACTGTTTGCCTCGGGCGTGGAGTTGCAGGAGCCCTTGCGATGTGAGGCAGAAGGAGGAAACCAAATACAATAAAGACTTTTGCCAACAAGTCTCCCTAGAAAGACACAGCAAACAATAATGTAGGAAATGTCAATGAACTCGGTAAAGCATTTTCACACATAAAAATTACAGCATAAAGATGCTACCCTGCGTCAGTGTCTTCAACTTCACACTAGCACGACCCGCCAGCTTCACTGGCTTTGCTGTCGCTGCTTGTGGTGCACCCTCTGCTGCTGGGTATGCTCTTTGTCTTATCTGCACCAGAAGAAGTGCAAAAGCTCCACATAAACATCGTGATCGATCCTACTGTTCTAGTTCAAACCTCCGAGTCCGCTTTTATTGACAAACTTGAGAAGTCGTGTTTGTTTCTCGATTTGTCAATGGATAAGTGATCCGCAGCATAGTGTACAACTTGCACAACAAAAAAAATCATAAGCAAGGATAATCATTAGCTGCCAGCACCTTTATATGCCCACATACCGATAAACGAACCATCTCTTCACACACAAATTTACCAACATTACATGCATTTACATCCGCATGCTGCATGGATTTTTCCAACATCTCGTGCCCACACTTACGCGTGTCGTGTTCTCAAGCCATGGTGGGACGAAAAGCTGGGATGTCGGCGATGATGCCACAGATACGATGGACCACAGCTGCTGTTCAGGGCCGCATTAAGATGCTTGAGGTGCCCTTGGAATGTGCTACATTGCAGGAAATAAGTATCGTTTTCGGTATGTGTGTGGAAGCATTGCATGACTGCCAAATACAACAATATTTACTGAAGCCTTCGGTGTTGACTTTGCGATTCCTCGCTTCGCTTTTATGGCTTGTGATTCTCGGCGCATGGCATTCGACAGCTTGGTGAGCATCACAGCCATACACTCTTGCATGTCGACGCTTGTGGGACTCAAGAACACACCAAACGCGTATGCGCCTGTAAGCCGACCATGCAAGCATTCCAGTCAGCCCCAGTCCTTTGCAGTATTTAACGAAACAAACAAACAAGTCAGCCATGCCAGCTTACGTAAACGGCACCGCTCATAAACGTGCAAGTACCATGCTGTATGCATTCTGCGTTAGGGCACGTGATCCACGCATCCCGCGGTGCGTCTCACTGCCTCATCTAGGAAAGTGATCTTTTGTGGACAGCCAGGAGCGAGCGAACCAATATTACCGCAATATAAAATATTTTGCTTTTATTTATAAGCCAGAAGGTAGTTTGCTGAACAGCGTGTTCTCTTTGTCATATGAGACAGGCTGCTATTGGGGCTGGAAAATCGGCACATCAATGTCTCAAACAACACAGATTTTAGGGTAATTGTGCTCAGTTGGCTGCTTTTCCACAGACTTTTCTTCAATTGTCACTTGCAATTACATTGAAGTTATCTGTGTCGCTCACAATATTTGAAGGGCAAGAATTCGAGACATAATGCTGGATACATCCAGTTATGCTTTTGTGGCTGTTATGACATCGTATACACTTGAGTTAGTGCAGTAATCTGAATGATCAGATGAAAGCAACTGATCATCTTGACACCACAAAATTTGAAAGCATAATTCATGTTAGTACATCCAGATCTTTCTCGGCCGACCTGATGGGAATTTCAAGTCTAATTCTACAAGACTTGGTATCTTGCTCCTTTCAATTAGTACCTTTTCCATACTTGGAGTTAGTAATGTCACTCCGAATTACTTGCTGCGTGACAATCCAGGATGGCGAGGGTTGTCGTGTCCTGGAACAGTTTCCTTTGAAGGTATACACAACGTCTTAACATCATGAGGAGAGTAGAGGCCAAATCCCGGCCTCCTAGAAGTCAGCTGCGATGTTTTCTGGTTTCCCTTCGATGCAAATGCGCCACGAAGTCGACGCTAATTGGAAAGCTTTTTATTTCGTCATGGAGGTCTTTCCTGTTGCAAGCATGGAGCTGTACATCTGCACTTTCAGAATAGTTTCAACGCGCGGAATATTTCGACGTCCAGTGGTTGCTAAGGTGGCTGGCGTTTAGTGTGAGCTCTAACAGGCGTACACCACACGTGACCACCGCTGCGTCAATCGATGCATCCATGTGGCTGGATGCTCCATCAGACAAAAGTATCAGAGGCCGCTTGATCGACAACGGGACCGCGAATGTAAACGCTGCAATGTATTGTTTTTTTTCCATGGTATAGCTGGTCATGAAGCCAGCTTCCGAGGTCGTGATTGTGGCGACAGAGATGTTGCACGCATCGTGAACGTCTCGATTTAGTCGCTTCCCCGGTACGATAAATGCCAGAGGTACAACGAAGCCATCAGAAGGCACGCATGCCACATGTCAATCCAGATCACGCAAAGACGAAGGTCTATTTCAAGCGCGTTTCCGAGGAGCGGATGGGGACCGCTCCGTTTCTTCTGCTTGACCTTTTTCTCCATGTTGATTAATTGGACGAAGGATCAATCGGGAATCTTGTAGTTGGCAACTAGGTTTATCATCTTCGCACCGGATTTGTGCTCGGCGACGGCAGCAAGAACATCTTGCTCACTATAAGTCTTGGTTGGCATCTAGTACAATGAACTTGTATAGTTCCAGCCACAGATTTCCGTGCGATTTTGTTGCAGGCGTGGAATGACCCGTTTAACCAATAACCGAAAAAAGGTCTTGCTGACATCTCTTTAGTTTTCTCACATTCAATCGATCCATCCTTTGGAACGAGATGCATCTAAAGAAATAAGTTCACAAAAGTAATTTAGCTTTCTTATCATGACTATTCGAATGATGAATAAAGCACCTAACTTGTGCAATGTAACAAGTGATATGTGACAATATTCAACAAATCCGAATGGTCGGCGATGAGGCTGCTTGAAAAAGAGTGGTGTCTATCTCAAAATCGCGCTCCAATTAACCGCTAATCAACGTGCACGCCTATAGTCAAACGGAATTCAATTCAATACATGCTTACTCATGTACAACGTTACAGAGCCTGAATAATGTTTCAGAATCGGGAAGGTGTAAACGCGGTAATGAAGCTGAAAATCGGCTTCTGTTGTGCGGATATTAGGATATCTCTACTTTAATAAATTGGCTATAAGAATCAATCGTTTTGATACACCAGCACGTAAATGGAGAATATGGAACAGATGCGCAACAACACGCATATCAGATTTGAGATTTATCAGTCGGGTACGGCTATTGCCACAGAAGTTTCGGCTATTGCCACAGTCGTTTTGACTATTGCCACAGACGTTTTGACTATTGCCACAGACGTTTTGATTATTGCCACAGAAGGTAGCATTCAATTGGGTTGTATTCACGCAACAAAGTATGATTGGTCGATTGCATGTTCTACCTTAGCTCTCACAGCATTTGCTATTGCGTAGAACCAAAGAACTATAGAGTACGGCTCATCTATTGGTATATCTTTAACGAGCATTCCGGTGTGGCTAAGATAAAATAAGCTGATCTCGTAACTAAACCCGGAAATCCGACTGAATCTCAGCACTGGATGTTCTTTTCTTGCACTTTCTAGAGTCCGAGCGGTGTCCTTGTTCGCAACTAGCTCAACATGAGCGTTTATTTGTCGTGTGGGTGACTTCCACATACTCAAACCTTGATAAATCGCTTCGTGTCGATCCAATATCTTGGCGAGGGCTTTCCTCTCGAGCGAACAATTAATGGCGCTTGCAGAGGTTTTGGCGTTTGCTGAGAGAGTCTGTGAAGCTCGATGAGTGTCGCAATCTGCTGATGGTCTGGTAAGGCCTCGAAACGGGAACGCACTCGGTCAAGCACCATTAATAGACTTTTTGCCGGTCGTGACAAAAGAGGTCTTAATTGTTGGGGTTTAGTCAAGTGCCAATGTCAATAAATGTCACTCAACTGCAACTCTTGTTCTTGATACAGATATAAAAGCAGTTTGTGTGAGCAGGGAAGACCCCATACAGTGTTAAACACCCCTGTACAGTTTCCTTGGCTACTTTTTGCGGATGACGGGTGAGCTGCAGCTGTTCGTAAATCTTGTTTAGCGCGAAATGAGAAAGTTCAGGGTGATATCTTGAAAAATCATCTCTTGAGGCGCGGGCTGTGCATAATTACATATTCTCAATTGCTGACGCTGCCCTGAAACGTCGTATTCTGCATGATTATTACCAATCGCCAAGTAAAGCTTCTCAGAGCATGAAAAGGCGTTATTCATGCTAGTTGGCATGTAATGCTTCAGCATACGATGAGCGCTTTCACCCCGTGAGGTTAAAGTGTGTCCGAAATGCGTTTTGCGGTCAGCCTATGCAATGAAAAAAACATTTATTTGTAGGGAATCCATGTGTCGAATATATATTTGACGATTGCAATTTCTGTACGCGATTCGAAATGCTTTAAAAGTTCATTAAATGAATCTTCCGATTTTGCATACATGATTGCTATCCATTCCGTCATGAATGCCTTCCATTCTACTTTAGTTAGAAATATGCTTTGCATTTTTTTGAAATATTTTTACAATATGCCTGCACATAAAAGTAAGAGGGTCGGATCTCGTTTGCCATAAAAAGAAATGCGAATGAAAATGTGTTATACATTGAAGAGCATCCAACGAGATGCAACAACAGAAGCTTCAAAACATTTGCTTTGTACGTGGCATCTACCAGAAAGACATAATTGTGACCCTGCGACATCTCTGTTGTTCTTGCATGGGCGAAAAAGGTGAGAAATACATCCGTCAAAGTCATTCACGATTGCTTCCATGTCGAATTCCAATCCACGAAATTTCAGTACAATTGCATCCATCGGTAAGCGACCATCAAACGCTTTATAGCTTGAGGCTTGGCGAGCATTCTTTAGTTTGCTTTTGGGAAAAATAGTTCGTGATCCTTCCGCGAACAAGTTTGAATGATTCTTGTTGGGATTCCAGCATCATGCAATCCAACTATTGTCCCTTTTTTTAATTTTCGAGTCTCAGATGGAGAGGATGGGATCTCGTGAATGTAGATGGTATATGGTTATGACCTTCTTGCTCACAGTGGAGGTCCCGTGCAAATAACCTTGTTTCTTTCAAACTGAAGGGGCAATTGACGAGTGCCGGAGATGTTTTTCGTTTTCTTGTTTCTTCAGTTAAACCAAGACGATTGCATTAAGAGCCACCCCTATCACATTTGTAAAATACCGTATAGTGTCCATTATGTTGCTTGTAGGATGTTTTAGCTACAATTCCATACCCTTGAGTGGCAGCGTGGCAGCGAATTCGTTTAATGCCTTTTCCATGGCTGCGCGAGAGGCAAACTGAACTCCAGCAAGCCCTTTTAGTGGCTTCAGAGTCATTTTGTGTACGTTATTCTCACACTCGTTGTTGTTTTCTGAATCCATTTCAAATGTGTATGTCTGTTGTTAAAATTGAGAATTGCACTTGAGCAGAAGTAGGTAGAAGTAAAAGTAAATGATATTTTTTATTTTGTTAACTTAACTTTAACTCAACTTACTAGAAAATACATTCGCAAGACAGACTTGCCCCTTATCCGCCCGCGAAGTGCAATAGTGCTGGTTCACTAAACCTATGAAAAACAAATAGGGTCATTAGCTCGCCTGCTTAATACTACAAATTCGACACCTGTGCCATTTATCAATTTACACTTCGACCAATACGGTATTTTTTTTAAATTACTACCCAATCAAATGCTGCCGCCCGTGGCAATAGTCAAAACGTCTGTGGCAATAGTCAAAACCTCTGTGGCAATAGCCTCACCCTTATTAGTCCCCTTATAACATTATTTGTCTACCGCGCCGCAGAAAATTGATCTGAGATGTAAAAGGTAACTTTACAGGTGTTATTTATATCTCCATGAAAAACATTAGAAACGCTCGTTATTCTAATCTATTTTAAGAAGGGAGAAACTCCTGACTGGTTGAGTCGTTAAAAGATCGCGTGCGTCTTCTAGGCCGTAAATGATACCTGCTGATAATAGAAAGCGTGCACCTTCTGAGGCTGCAGCACTTCCCTCCAAAAAATTCGCTCTTCCACGGTAAATGCAAATATGAAAACATACATCCTTTTGTAGTCTTGTAGATAGTTACAACTTCTGGTATGGCGTAATTATTCCTAAGCTTCTTGCCATTTCAGTAGTAGGATCATCTTCGGCCACGAATGCACGAAATGCCGAACCAATGATGACACATGTTGAAATAAAGTGATAGCGGCCTCCGAAAAGTCATCGAATTCAAAGAGTCCTAGCCAATTTGCCAGTATTTCACATTGCTTTTTTTTCGAGCGAGAAACGACAGTCTAAAAGATTGTTGAACACATAGCCTTCGCTGTTGTGGACGATTTGGAGCAAAGCTCTTCAGTGACAATCAATGAACTGTCAAAATAGAATTTGAGTCGGCTGGCATGAACTTCCCACCGATCACCAGTAACCAACTTCAAAAATCCAGTTTGATGGTGTACTATACACTACAGCGGGACCGCACCATAAACTGAGTTTGAAACGATTTCGACCCCAAGTGTCTGCATGGAGTACGTAATCGCCAACAGCAAATTGCGCCACCTTCGTACCTCTTTTTTGCAGTTTTATGCATTTTTTTCCATTGACGCTTGTAGCGAGACAAAATTATTTTGTTGTGAACGAGAAATTTTACCCATAGTAGCAATTTTAATTTCCACAGGTAAGACCAATTAATCAACAGGAGTCATAGCTTTCATTCCAGTCATTGCTAAGACTGAGGCTATCCCCCCAAAGAAACTGATGGGGTATGATTGAGAATTAGCTGAACGATATTGATCTAGCGTGGCAAAGCGCCTCGAGACATGCGCCATTCGGAAAGAAGAGCGCGAATATAGCGTAAAGTATCCCGAATGACCACTTCAACTGTGCCGTTAGCCCAGGGACAATGGGCCGTTGTGAAGTGATTGTGCGCACCAAGCGCATGCTGCAGATTGGAGATGACACGATTTTTAAAATGCGTGCCCTGATCGCTAACCCAGGAATAGTAAACGCCAATAGCTGCAAACCAATCCATAAGAGCAGAAACGTCGAAGCGGCTGTAGCTTCCGCGGAAGGAAAGAACCACACATACTTGGATGCGTCATGCTTGAGCACAAAAATGTAAAAATTACGGGACTCAAACGGGCCCATGTACAAATAATCCCAATGTCACAGCTCGTTGGGATGATTAGCGTTCAAGGCCTCCCCGAGTAGACGAACTTCAGGGAAAGTTGACCTTGAAGAGGCGCAGAGCAGACAGCAATTCACAAAAAGGTAACATCTGAAACGAGTGCCGGCCAATAAAATCTTGCCTTAAACGCCCAAAGTTGCGCCAGTACATTAATGCCCGGCGATGCCAAAATGCCTCACAATACAGAGTTGCAGTTGCAGGACCGTTGCGTCAGGCGATATGTTAATCAATTCCGATGAAGTACGCCAGAGCTTATCGTCAGTCTTGTGATACCGATTGGGATTTTATAACAGATTTTGAATCCTTTTGACGAGCAAGTATCGTTTTCCACTATCGCATAGCTTTTTGCCACACCACTTCACTTAAAATAATCAACAGCGCATGATCTTTATCTACAAAATGCAGAGATAGCTGCTTCACAGGTACATGTGTAATGGCTGCGTCCCATTGCGCATTACTCGCGTCCGTAAAAAAACAGAGCCGTTTTGATATGTCAGGATGCGCCAGCTCCAGCGAACTCTGTAACGCAATTTTACATTGATTGAAACAGTTGTCATGCGTTTCATTCCATCCCAGTGGTTGAAGTTGAAGATGGCTAACCACGTTTTTTTTCTTCCTCCCGCATTGTCATATTTCTCCATCAATTCACGGAGTGGGTGTATTAGTTTGTTTAAAGCTGGTATGGAGTTTCGCCTCCAATTTATCGCGCACAAAATTGCTTTAGCTGTTGTCCGGTAGTGGGAGGCTACAGCTGTTGCAAGGCTTCTATTCGTGTGGGATCGTGTATTACGCACATTCCAGATATGATCTTTCCGCAACATAACGCTTCTTGTTAGTAAAATCTACAGTTTTTTGGGCTCAACTTTAGCCTTTCTGTTCACATATTTAAAGAACGTTTTCCAGTAGAGGTAATAATTTTTGGATTTATTGCAGAAGGTGATACATATTGATATTGTTCGCAAGAGGCGATACAAAGGGTTTTAAGCACACCGAAAAATAACATCTCCGGTAACTTTCAAGGAACTGTAGCCATCCATTTACAAAGCACTGCTCTGAGAGCACTGCGTGCTTCACGGAGGGTCGCATTATCACACTTCGAAACGAGCGGAGACACCATGTACAGCTTGACGAGAGAGAGGTGTGGAAGTGGAAAGGCTGCAGTTTAAGCAATCAAAGACGTAGCACTCTCGCAGGGCAAATGCACTGTTGTGCCGAAGAAGGGTGAAACTTACCGGCTATTGCAGTGTGATAGTGCAAGCACGGGCTGTATGTGGTATGTTCGCCTTGCACGATACCTAGACAAAATGGGACTTCGAGATTGGCATGTGATGGTTTGCAACTTCGAGCACCAGAGCTGAGTCGGAGTCGCGAAGCCCTCAAGGTCTCAGCTCGTCGCTAGTTCTGTGATTCGTGGAACACTTTCTGCTGATCCTGCCACGTCCACCAAGACTCTAGTAGCTCAGCTGCACCATCAGTCCAGCATTTCCGCCTCGGAACATGTAATGTATTGCACCAACGACACGATCACGACATAAATGTTTTCTGAAGACCCCACAAAGATCCAGCTCTTACCCAGTCTCTTTTCTGAGTTTCTACGTTTTAATCCATGCACGATCACTGATTTTCAGTGCGATGAAAGAAGGCGATTCCTTCTTGCACTTGTCGTGCTCGACCCAAAGTGGTTCTCAGATGAGCCTGGTCTGTTCGGTGTTGACGTGGCGCACATGAAAAAGCTCAAATACAATGGCGTCCAGATTGTCTTGGTCGGTCGCGATGGTAACCTGAAGAACAAATCGCTGTCGTCGCACTCGTTCCTCTTGAAGACAACGAAAATTACACGTGGTTTTTTGACCAAATTATGCGGCATGGCTTTTCTATCGAATATAGCTCCGTGTTCATTGATCGCTATGTTGGCCTCGTCTCTGCTGCCGACAATCTCAAGATCTTCATCATGTTTTGTATCCAGCACATAATTGGTATGTTGTTTTTCATCGTACCAGGCGTGATGCACTAAATGCTACTGTCTTGGCACAGGTAATATGAGATCCGACAAGAGTGTACGATTATCAGTCGCGCTAGAGCGATTTGTGTGGGAAGCAAACGCTGCCACATCACGCTCGGATTTCGACTCATCCATGGGCGGCCCTACCTCAGCAAATTCAGCTGCCGGCGCGTACTTGAACGCGATACCACACCACAAGTAGACACTACGCTCACTACGCCACCATGCCTCTTTATGACTGGCTCACAACGAATTTTGTGGAAAGTGAACAAGCGAAGAGTCTTCGCTTGAAATCACGAAGAATGCAGACGTACGAGTTTTTCATTTCCTGCACTACGATAGTGATGAGTGAATACTATTACCACGTTCGACTCGCTGCCAAGTGGTTCCAAGTAGGGCTTATTGTCACACCACGTGTAGAAGGTAGATTCCAGGATCAAATCTCCAAGGCAGCTCAGTATGGTCTCACGTTAAGCTCGGATAGTGTGGTGTTTGTCTCACGCATCAGCTGTCCACTCAAGCAACGCCGCCTGGATACGGAGCAAGCCACGTGCTCTTGACCAACTTGGAAGGATCATCGAATCCCCTACCGTCATTTGATCGCCACCCTGATTGCGGGTGGAGTGGTCGACAGTGCGTATGAGTTATTGGGTGCATGCTACATAGTTGCGGCATATCGCACAAGCGTGGGAACACTGTAGGTATCGGAAGACAACCTACTCGTCCGTGACTCAGCCATCCTACCGTCTAGCTACGTACGTCAGGCTGGGCATCCGACGAAGAGACGTATAAGATCACAAGGTGATATCGGTGGGAAAGTGAGGAAACCGTATAAGTGTACTCGCTGCGGTGTTGTCTGGCACAACAGGGCGACATGTCGCATGGGTTAACCGCATGACCTGGTGCATTTTCATAGCTTACAGACACGGAAATTCCGCAAACAACCGATTCAACCCACAGGATTGATACGGTAGTTGGACGCACCACATATTTGAAACTTGAGATTGAAAATACTTCTCATCGAGCCTTTATCGCGGAAAGAAAACGCTTCTGAAGATGGGTCGACCCGTTGTGAGATGAAACATAACCCATACCACATAGATCTCCCAATGAGCGCTTCCCGAGGTGATTCAGCGAATGCCTCTATGTGCCACTGCCCCGAGATTTTGTGAGAGAAATATGGGCAGCTTAGATCAAGCCCCGCTGTAGCAGTTTTCGTCGAGATGCATGTCTGTCGGCAGAATGAAGACTAGCACATCGCCCAAGCCTACGAGTCGGAGCTTGTGGAAAAGAATTCAGAGCATCACATCAAATCCATCACATCAAATCTATCACCTATCACATACAATCTGTCACGTCGAATCTATCACGTCACATCTATCGCATCAATTTGGTCAGCGACTGGTACAGTGTGTCACTTATATATCTTACATGACCAGGTAATTTACACAGATTCTGTATAAAACACCCTTTGTATCACCTCTTGCGAACAATTTCAATATGTATCACCTTCTGCAATAAACCTATAATTCTTAATAAATTTGAATATCCCAGTAGGTCATCGATCCAAATAAGAATTCCATTGTGAAAAGTATTCTTCAAACATTTCTTGAACTGTTTCTTGCAGATGGGTTACACTATTGGTTCCCCCCATGAGAACTCGTGTGGGCGTGATAACCCCTACTTCTGTTAGAATCGAGTGAAATTCTTGGAAGTCGTCTGCTACAGCAAGCTGCCAATACACCTTAAAAAATCAAGGGAAAAGTAGCAAGGTGAACCTTTTAGTCAATCAAACTCGACTTCAAGAAATGGCATCGGTCAAGCCAAAAGCTCGACGCAGGCGTTTGCTGCTCGCACATCCACCGGCATTCTAAATTTACCAATGGCTGGTTTTTCAACAATGAGTGGTGCCGAGCACCAGCGACTCTTGAAGTTTTTGTAGCATAAACCCGCTGCAAGAAACTCTTCGACGTGCTGAGAGTAATTCTCGATGTACTTTGAAGTACCGCCTCGCTCGATAGCGCACCGGTTGAGCATCGGGCTTCAGAGTGATCTCCATAGGTAACATATTCACTGGAGGGTCTTTTCGTAGATGTATTCGAAACACGTCCAACTTTTCTTTCAACAAATCCGTTAAATGGTTGGTAAAATCCGGCGTCGCTCCTAAACCCGTGGTTCTTCCAATCTTTCCTAAACGTTCCTGCCAGAAGCCGCTTTGAATGGTGCCAGACGTTCCTGGTGGGTACGATTCATCTTCGTTTTCCAATAGCAGCTTTTCCTCAGGAGATACTAAAACTACAGATTCGTGATGTGAAACTTAAAATATATATCTGAGTCCACCATTAAAATTCGTGCTTTTCTCCATATTATACTCCGGGTAACGATAGCGCGCCTTTATCATGAGTCAAGAAGGGGAATATCCTAATTAAGCCATAACCTCCCGAGATAATAGTATATCAGCGCTGCCTTCAGGTAAGGGGGAATCAGACACCCAGTATACCACGTTTCGGAGAGTTAACAATCCTCCAGGCGCAAATTTAATTCGATATATCTTTTCACTGGTATTTCTAAACCAGCGATGCCACAAATGGCGTACTTTTTTGGCAAATCGCGAGATTTTATCCATTTCCCCATGCTTGTAGCTGTTTCACTGATTTTCCAGTTATAATGGACACTTTGCCCCCGCTGTCGGGTTACTTGAGCCTGAATATCTTGCATAAGCATACATTTCAGGGTGTTGTTTAGCTGTTTGGCGCATGATTTGTGTTTGATTTTTGGGCTCTAACTGATAGCAGCGGCCAACGCCCCTTTAACCTTTTACTCGGTTTTTGTTTGTATATTACTTTAGCTTATGCCGAGTTCGCTACTTGAGGACACGTCAATACCCAATGGGTGAGATATTGGTATTTAAAACAAGCTCTAGCAGCACGGGGTACTCCTGGTTTCTGAAAAGCTGGTGTTTGAGAAGTCAACGGTTTTCCCCTCTTTTTTCGCCACGTATTTCTACTCGTCCATAACCTTTCGGTGTATTTTGCGTTCTTTTTGACTTCACATGAAGCCACGCTCATCTCGACCTGGTGACTGGGTTCACGGGGTGTTTGGCCTCCTGATATATGTGCTTTAAAATTTAGAAAGGCCTCCACTCTGGCTTGAGCCATATTAAGAATGCTTGGACCTGCTGTTTAATTCCCTTACACGCGGGTTTTCAAGTCCGTCCCATATTAAAAATTAGAAAGGGAATGGTCGCAGTGCGTCCGTAAGGTATCGAACCGATCTCTCAGAACCTTTCTCCACAATTTCTTATACATTACTACCTCTGGTCCACATTGATAGGTACAGTTCCCTTTTCGTTTGGTCCACAATGAATGGGACATAAGTTTGACGAATGCTGATTGGCTGGCAAAAGAAAGAAAAAGAATGTATTCTGCAAGGATACGAAATGAATCAAGCTATCCTATGTTACTGAGCGCAAAAGTATACTCAAAAACACTGGCGCATAACAATATAGAGGTCACAGAGCTGACAAAAACTGGCTGATTGGCTAACATTTCACCCTACACCAACCGCAATATGATTAATATGATTGGTGGAATATGGATGCTAAACTACTCCAAAATGGCTATGCGAACGCAGAAGAAGTAGACAGTGCGATGCAATTTTATACATGCAAATATGAAGAGTGGAACCGTGTAATGTATAATTCAGGTTGAAAGGTAATTTCATCTAAGAACGCTCTTTCCAGTAAGTACCTTTGTTATTCTGAGCGATGAATGGGGCGGTATATTCGAACAAACGCCGCAGTGGGTGAAAAAAATATTTGATGAACGCTGTCTTTGAGAGAACAGTTGTATCGAGAGCGATCTCGAACACTGTCTTTTTCTTCTACGTTCGCATAGCTATTTTGTACTAGCTCACTTCGCCGTATCTGATCATTCTAAAAAATATTAAAGCCTTTTAAAACAAATGTCCCTATATTAATGTGGACCAGAGGTAGTATATTTGTTCAATATACTATAGAAGTCCGCCAGTAGTATCGAAATTCGTGATTTCGAATCTGGAAGGTTGATGCCCCTTGATAAACAACTTATCGCCTGATCCAGTTTTCGGTACGCAGTGATATCGGGCGTTTGGGCTGCGAGAAAGTACGCTTTTCAATCATCTATCGTGACATCAGTTTCACTCTTGAACATCTCGAATAAGCAAATTCGGATCCAGGTACCGTGCTCTATACAAGCCCCCCAACACACTCGATATACTTTAGCTTAGGTCCCCTGGTTTAACGCTCTAACACGTCTCACGTAAAACATGTGTAGCTATCTATATAATCGCGTTTTCCGTTTTTACTACCGCCTCTGTACAGTAGAGATACAGGAATATTAATACGTGTTCGTGAATGTTTGTACCTGTTTCTCTTTTTATGACTCATGTTTATCCTATTTTTTATGCGAAAAGCCCCATCTAGCTTCCACCGCAGACCTATCAGCTTCTGGTCTTGGGCCCCAAGAACTTCTTCAGCGTCTTTAAGTTGTCGAGGCGGATGTAAGACGAGCACCCATCACAGTTTAGCAGGATGTGGCGGAGAACAGAGGCAGGCACTCTGGAGGCAAAGTGGTCGTTCCACTTATGGAAAATTGTTGCCGTTAATGAAGCCCTTTGCTGCGGTAGTGATGGCTGCGCCCTCCACTGTGCACTCGTTCAGGATCTTCCTTGGCACGTGCATGCCAGGAACGATGAAAAGAGGTGGCACCGCGAAGCCGCATGCTGTCACGGCGGAAACGAACGAGAGATGGAAGCTGGTCTCGAGGCTGCTCGTGCGTACGTTCGGCGAGCCGAGGATGGCGACAACTTTTCGCGTGTTTGAGCGTGATTCGAAACTTGACTCGTCCATGTTAAAGATCTGCGACTACTGGAGCTTGTGTTCGATAACGAGCTTTGCGAGTGTGTGAAACAGCCGCCGCAGCTCAGCAACGCCGACAGAGTCACGAGCGCGCAGCACCTTTTGCGCCACGCAATCAGCTAGTTCGGGTTGATGCTTGTGGTAGCGCCTGTGCCAACCTGCTGTTATGTCCTTGATTGATCGCGTGCTGCCATGGAGGCGGTGGTGGATCTCATTGGCTTTCTGGATGATCTGCTGGTGCCCCACTGGGGCACCGATTCGTTGCATCCCGCCGATCCACGAGACCAGGTCGTTCTCGATCGCCGGTTGGAGTTTCGGCTTTGTTCCTCGCCGCTGTGCAAGGAGAGATGTCCTGCTCGGCAAAGCTTTGTGTAACTCTTCAACGTGATAGCAGGGATCTTGGTGTCACGAGACACTGCGACAATCTTCTCGCCTGCCACTATGCGGGTCACAGCTGCCTCGCGCTCTTCGTTCGCGCAGAGCTTGCGGCGAGTCGTCATGGTCGGTTCTTTTGCGAGCGTGCGTTAGCAGCTCTAATTTTTTCGCCCCTCAGCTCGAATCAAAAAGTGGCACTATGGATCATAAAGTGGACATCATGAGAGTCATCCAATCACCTCTCGTGATGAAACTTTAGGCTGTGTGATTGGCTTATTCGTAGGAATGGATCAAAACTGGCACGGGATCATAAAGTGGTCGTTTTCGGTAGACCATCTGGACCATACAGATTCCTTTTCTTTTCATATGAAAATATGACTGTAACGTATGAAAGCAGCTTTTGGCCGGCATCGGTATTGGGCCGGAGAAAAAAAGCCGCCAATCAAAAACCGAAGATTGACTTTGTATTGTTTTGATTGGGAAGCCAGTTTTTAATGCACTTTGTGGCCGATCTCAAGTGCGCAAACTGAAACAGGTCAGTTCGCGCCTAAAACAAAGTCGATCAAAAGTTGTGGCTGGAACCTTACAATTTCATTGTACTAGATGCCAACCAAG
This sequence comes from Albugo laibachii, assembly GCA_902706625.1. Lineage (NCBI taxonomy): Eukaryota > Oomycota > Peronosporomycetes > Albuginales > Albuginaceae > Albugo > Albugo laibachii. The sequence continues at coordinate 27,089 of CACSLJ010000035.1, read as the reverse complement.
ATATACACCGAGTGAGATTTTCTTGCTGCAATCGCCGAGCGCAAATGCGGTGCGAAGATAGTGGACCTAGTGGCTAAGTGCAAGATTCCCGATCGCTCCCTCCGCCGGTTAATCAACATGGAGAAGAAGGGAAAGCAGAAGAAAAGGAGTGGTTCTCCTCCGGTCCTCGGTAACGCGCTCGAATTAGACGTTCGTGATTGGGTGATCGGGAAGAAGCGCAAAGGATTTCCTCCAACGCACGATATCCTCATTAACAAGGGGAAGCGTATGTACGCTGCTCTCTACGGACTGACGCGCGATGCTGAGACGATCGGTCGCGAGTGGTGCGACCGCTTTCTAAAGAGGTTTCCGGAGCTTCCCATCAGAAACGCGCATATTCTCAAAAGGGCTCACAACGGCGTTGAGTACGACGCAGTGGTGAGCTATTTTGGACGTTGTGCGCGCGCGATCATCGAGGAGAACGCCGGTCCAAGTCGCATCTTCACCTTGGATGAGACGGGGTTCGTGCTAAATCCCAAAACGAGGAAGGTCATTGCGGTTCGGGACTCAAAGAATGTCTGGTCTTAGACTGTTGGGTCAGGTTTTCATCTCACCATGGTGGCGTGGCGTGCGTGTCTGCTGATGGCTTCGTTGTGCCACCGTCATTCATCGTATAAGGGAAGTGACTAAACCGAGACGTTCTTGATGCGTGCAACATCCCCGGCGCCACAATCACGACATCGGAAGCTGGATTCATGACCACCTACACCATGAGACAATACATCGCAGCGTTTGCACTCGCGGTTCCGTTGCCGATCAAGCGGCCTTTAACTCGTCTTTTTGATGGAGCATCTAGCCACATGGATGCATCGATCGATGCAGTGGCGACCGCGTATGGTGTACGGCTAGTACAGATCCCGCCAAACGCCAGCCACCTTTATCAGCCACTGGACGTCGAAGTTTTTCGCACGATAAAAACTATACTGAATGAGCAGATGCACAGCTTCATGATTTCAACAGGAAAGACTGAGATGAACAAGAAGGAAGCTGTTCAGTGGGCGTCGACTGCGTGGCGCATGGGAATGGAAGAGAAACAAGAAATCATCGCATCTGGCTTTGAGGAGGCCGGGTTTTGGCCGCTTTCTCTCCCCATGATGTTAAGACGTCTCAAAAATTCAGAGAAAACGATTCCAAGGCACAGCAATCCTTGCCATCCTGGCTCGTCACGCAGCAAGTTATTCGGAGCGAGACTTTACTTTTGCCTCCTGTTCTCGACAAGAAAGCCCGGCGCAAGACAGTTAATGTCAAGAGGCGTCTCTTGACCCAGGACGACCTGCGCAACGCGTAGCAAAACAGCTGCAAAGAAACTGTATTCCATTTATTGTGAAAGACGGAATTGATTAAAAAAAGATTCGAAAAATAGCAGCTGATTTTTGGACGTATTTGGCAAACTGTTCTTGATTTATTTTACTTCTAACGCTAACGCTTCTTTCAACGCTACCGCTTATTTGCAACACGTACGCTTTTTTATTTCACCACTACGCTATTATACAACGCTATCATGGCAATCAGTAAATTATTTAATTGAAGTTCCTGGTTGCTTCAAATAGAAGAGCGGACAAAAACGGATGCAGCCACTGCCAGATCAGCTACTTTGCACATGTAGAACAATGTCAATCAAGTGTCAATAAGGTTTTTCTTGTCATCGATTTTTAGAGAGGAGCCTGCTGATTAGTTAACAATTTTCTATTTTGCCACTGGATGACTATTGACCGAATTATGGTCAAAAGCTAAGAGGTCCAAAATCCGACCGAAAACTTCTGTCGTACGTTACTCCAACATTCCGATCCAAAGTCAACCATTTTTTCAAACCAAACGAGCCGCTATTTTTCATGGTCGATCGTCATGTTTGATGCTTTGTTCATGTCTACATATTTAAATTTTTCTGACGAGTTGAGAAATCTACGTATTGTCCTTGCATTCAAAATTAAGGAGTGCGCTAAGAAGGTATTCCAGCCTTTGGAGGAGAGAGAATGTGTTGAATGTTCCTCACGTCAAACGATTTCAGAGAGTTATTTTTTCTTTAGTTTCTAAAATTTTCTCTAGTTTCCTGAACGTGAAATAACTTAAAATGATTCACCTTAACTGCGAAAAAGGGCGTGAGTTTAACCAAAAAGGCCGTGAATCTACAACATCGTATATCTGTCGCACCTTGGTTTACTACGAGCTAATCTCAGACCATATCCACAATCTACCTATACCATATTCTAGATCTTTTTGACAATTTTGATTTTTTCGATTTCGCGGTAGCAACGTTGTAATGCTCTCAAAATATTTTTTGGGGGAATACTGTACATTCCTGCAACATGTACTAATCAAGGTTTTCTTCAATACTTCCTCTCGATTCCGAATCCATGACCTTGAAACTTGTAGTAAGATCTGAAGTTGAGTTTTCGGAATTGGTTTCGTAAGAAAGTCAGCTACTTTTTTATTGCAAATCAGTATGATGCTTTTATTTTTATATGCTATCGAATTGAGTCAAGCCGAATACCAGTATGCCTCGCTATGCTGATACGACCATTGTTATCTGCAGTCAGTCGCACTTTGATTGTCCAAGAATTTTTTATCTCTCCTTCACTCTGCATACTCCATTTTGATGATAATTCCTTACCCATATGACCTAATAAACGCACTTTGATTGCCATCTAGTCCGCTCCGGCCGTGTCCAGTGCAGTATTTTTTTATAGTATTGAATTGAATATGATGAGTGTATCATACATCATCACTATAATTCCCGATGCTGATCGTCTGTCGTCACGATTACGTGCCCAGTCTGCGTCGCTATAAACAATGATCTATATTCTCCGTCCGGTGCTGTGCTATCTAAACTTGTTCGCTTGATGTCGTTTCGAGGTAATGTAAGCTTCGAATCGCCGCGTGATCTGACTTTCGGTTCCACTCTACGAGTCACAGACGGCTTCCGTGCTTGTAGGTGCTTCTAAGCGTTGATCTACAGCAAAGATCAGGCAAATAGTAGCGTTTATGAGGTAGAGAGTCCTACCGTCCTTACGCTATCCCATCCTAACATACCCACCGTACTTACGTTAGCCCATCCGAACTTCATTCGGGAAACAAGGGAATTAGATTCCATCACTTCCCCCTCTTCCGAACTTCAAATTCAATAGCACGCCACTTCGCTTCGCCTTTTGGATTGCTTTTTAACCACTTCGACAGCATTACCGGAACATCTCCGTGCATGATTGTAGCCGGCCCCAACTGTTTTTTGCGCTATCTAACCCAATCCACTCGACCAGAATCTCCCATGTTTGAGAATCGCGATTGATACGGCAATCCAGGAATTGTTTCACCGGATTGCCCCAATTCGCAAACACGATATGATCCTTGAGATCCAGAGTAATTTCCAAATCGCTTTTTCGATAAAGTCGCAAAAGTGATGCGTGACGCATGTGAACCTCGAAAGGTTCGACTAAGCGCTAGATTTTGTACACCCAATCGTTCAATGTCGAAAGTACTCTGTAGGGTCCCTTCCAACGGAAGGCTAATTTGTTCGCGTGTTTGGTGACCTGGCCCGATACGACAAAATGCCCGATTTCAAAACTGATACACTAAATACCCTTTTTGATCCCTGGCGGTGTCTTGCTTCCTCGTTTTTTCTTTCGCGGCATCGGATGAAGCATGATGCATATGTTTCAATTTTCCATGAAGGCTTTTGATGGATTCCTTTTGGTGTTTACTCAATCCCAGGACGATCATAGAGTCCAAATTAGCCCATGCTGTAGGCTGATACATCACGCTGATAGGTTCTCCAGCCGGCAATGCCGTAAACCCCGGAACAGGTGCGAACCCATTCAGCCGAGCAGATGGGAGTTGAATCAGCGACGATTGACACAGGGGTGACATACGAGGCCATTCCGCAATATTCAATTATCTCTCGCTCAAAAGACACCTCATCGTCCTAAGAGCTGACGGAGTACTTCGACCGACCCATTTGCCCACGGGCAGTATGCCGTCACGAAATGATTGTTTTGTGCCTAGAAGCTTCGAAAGTTTCGACATGACTTCATTCTTGAAATGTGAAAATGTGAACCACTGTCGGACACCCATGCCGAGACCGGGCCATATCTCTTAAACCAATCCAGTGTTGCTGCCACAGTGACATCCGTATTGGCCACCTCACTCGGAATGAATTCACAAAACCCGCTCATGCCATCTTTCAATACTAGCACATAACGGTATCCTACAATACCTGCAGGCATCGATAAAAAATCGAAATGCAGGATCTCATTCGGCATGGTGGCTCTCAAAGTTTCCCCAAATGGACGAGGACATTTCTCACCTCGCGATAATAGACAGTGCAAGCATCGGAGAACGAATTTCTCAACATTGCGACCCATCGAAATCCACGTTACATGCTTTGACAATGTCCGGAATGTCGTCGCTACTTCCCGATGACCTGCAGATCCCGCATGAGTGATAATACAAATTCGCTGCTGCATATTGACGGCACTATCCGGAATCCAGACACGATTGTCCACATCAACTAGTACCCCCCGCTTTTTGTTGATCGTTAATAGAATTTGGAATATGTGCTGATCCCGCTTGAACTTGATTGTAAGACACCGATTTCGTCCAACGACGGCCATTCAAATGAAGTATCTTCCAGAGGCGATATCTCAGTGATCTTGAGAGGCGTCCGTATAGACACATACTTTCCCATCCTCCTTCGGGTGCGCCATCGGCACCATTGCGCAGAGAGCGTCCTTTACCAACTGAAAAGACTGGTCGTGCTGAACATCCCAACCATGTTCATCTTATCGAACTTGCACTAGCTTTCGTTTTTTTCTAATTTCCGCCGCTGAGATGGCTCGCTCCAACAAATCATGAAGGGCTTATACCAACTCTGGTTAGTTTGGTGTGTTGTTTCGCATTCAATTCACCACGCAAGGGAATTGCTGAAGATCTGCAGGAGTGAGTGGTCGTCCCATTTCGCATAACCCTTGAATTCGGTCGGTGCAATGACTCACTCCTTTCCCCGAGATCTTCTCTCCGCACCACACAGTTTCGAAAGAGAAAAAAGAGCATTCTTTGGGATGGAGCTTCACCCCGAATTTCTCACATCTTACGAGAACGATTTTCAGAACTTCAAGTAGTTTCGTTTCTGTTCCAGCATAGCCCAAAATATCGTCTAGCCATACTTGAACTCCCTAATTCAGAGCGGGTATCAACACGCTCTCAGCAACCTGCTGTGCAAATGCTACAGCATCCGTTGAACCCATAATAATTCGTTTTTCCGTATACAGTTCATCTGGTGTCAATACCGTGAAATAATCACGACTGTTTTCAGGTAGAAGTAATTGCCAGTAGAAACGAAAGCAATCTAACGAAAAATAGCAGCTTGACCCATCGAGACTCGCGAGAACCACTTCCAAATGTGGCATTGGCCAAGCCATGGAAATTTTAAATGCGTTCACTGTACGCAGATACACCGTCATTCCATAGCTTCCGACTTCTTTATTTGAAACAATTCGAGGCGCACTACCCCATCGTGAGTCGGAATTCCGATACACCAAGTTGTATTTTTCCAGGCTGGATATATGTTCCTTTAGGTAATCTCGGTGTAATGGTGGATAACGTCTGGATCTTGCCAGCACCGGTTCCATTCTCTACTTTAGCTGCACCTTTAGGGATGGTACTTTGAACGGAGGGTCGGCTGCGAGCTCCACCCTGAAAACATCATGATACTGGCAAAGTAATGACGTCGACCGAAATAGTGATTCTTCTTACGCGCCCTATTCTCTTGCTTCCACGGCTTTCGACTTGAGAATTTCTGTCACAACGTCTTTTTGGGCCTCCGCCTTGATTACCTCCGGCGACATCATTAATGCTTCTCTCTCATCGGGGTCACCGTTGTCACTGGCATAGCACGCTTCGTCACATTTTCAAGCAAACGACACGAATTAGTGCTGTCTTTAGTACTTTCTTTAGTACTTTCTTCGATCCGCGAAGCGCCCCATATTTCTTTTCTTTGTCTCGCCGCTCTAGAGTCAGTGACTTATCTTTTTCGCTTACCATCACCTCGAAATTTCTCCGCTCAATGGTCCGCTCGACGTGGGAAAATCTACACAATCCAGCATAACCCGGGGCTTATCCATATTGGCGTGTCTCCGATCGTATTTATCTTCATTGGTGTGGTGTATTGGCTCACACGAACGAATGACTTTGAGATTATTCTGCAGTCCGAGATGGAGTCCAATAAGGTACATACATTCTGGATACCATCCACGGTAGCAAAGAACTCCCCTTTTTTCCTTCACCAAAGCAGCTTTCTTCACATTCGGAGTTTCACGAGAATATTCGTCACGATTGCTTTTTCGGTTGCCTAGGAGAGCTTCCGCTTCACCAGGTGCACACTGCGCGCATCATCCGACAGAATGTTCCGTACTCTTACACTTCGTACATTCAAATCTACTACGCTGAGGTTGTAACACACGTCGTCAATTTTCCACTTCTTTTGGCGTATGATTTCGGACGAGAGGAGGTTTTGTTTTCGAAGACGAAATACTTCGTATCGGGTCCAGACGGGTTGCTTCAGGTTCCCATTCCATAAAGCTTCTGAATTGTCCTATGCACCATTAATAGAACGCAACCAGATTTTTTCTCAAGTGTTTGTTGGTATCCAGACCCAACTTGTTCACGACATTTCTTCTTAACGCCGCGGGATATAAACCTTCCGCCATCCAATTTACGATCCATTTTGCATCCACCTGCTCCACATAGTGTTGCAGACCCTCCTCGTCCAATGCGCGATAGATTTGGTTACGAAGCCGCGACATGCGAGATCCAGCATCCATTAGTCTATTGTCCATTTTGATTTTTTCATTATATGATCAATTTACCCAACTCCGAAGAATCCGTTGTAATAGCTTCTCTGAAATAAATTATCCCATCCTCCTCAACAACATCGCCCGGTTGTTTAAACATTTCAATTGGATAATTTGCGATGGGGTCCAGGCATCAGCACACGCCGACACCGGCATAATGAAGGGCTTTGTTTGACACGTCTCATAGGTGAGTGATATATTGTAGTACGTCTGATACTTCTTGACGAACTCGCGCTTATTCCGCGAAGTCTCTCCCGTGTAGAGTGGATGCTTCAGTAAATGTGGTGCATTGGAAATGCGGTTATTCCCAGAAACATCCACCATATCCACATCTCCTGCTAACCGTCGCACCCTTTCCTCCGTCAAGTTTCCAACAAACGGTCCTGCGGGATCTAATCTTCTTTGTTCCGGCCGCGCTTTCCTCTCTTCCGAATCCGGCGATAGCTTCGAGATCCGTGTACATGGGCTCGCTGCTCATCGTCCAACCTCGAGTACAGTTGAGCTAAACTTAACTTTGATCTGACTCGCGGTTCCACGCTACGAGTCACACCCCGCTTCCGTGATTGTAGGTGCTTCTAAGCGTTGATCACAGCAAAGATCAAGCAATTAGAAGAATGTATTAGGTTAAGAGTCCTACCGTCCTTACGCTAGCCCATCCTAACATACCCACCGCACTTGCGTTAGCCCATCCAAACTTCATGCGGGACACAACGGATTTAGATCCCATCACAGCGTCTAGGTCCTAGCTTTTTGATTTTTCTAGAAGTCGAACAAGTTTGCGAACGGCATATGGTATACTTCTCTTAAACATGATTCAATTAGTAGCCGATACGGCCGATTTACATTCAGGTATTCAGCTGTTGTTTTTATCAGCTATTTTACAATTGTAAGTGGATCATAAACAGCTTAGTCATTCAATTGATGCACTCTGTTTTTATATACTCCATACTACGACCATTATTGCTGGAACCTGATGGTATGCTCGAAAAAAACTTCCTTCTTCAACGTAAATGTTTCTGTTCTATAATATTGATAGGTTTTGCCGAGTTGAGCGAAACATGAAAATATAACGCGATCCGTACATCACTAGTATGCTCATTAGGTATAAATATGTACGAATCCGAAAAATTGAGTGAAGCTCAATTGTTTCATCAAGATTGTTTTCTTCATCCTGAGCCATACGACCAATGCTTTTTTCACTCATATACGCTTTTCGTCAGTTTGCGAAATTGGATAGGTCTGTTCGAAGTCCCTAGTAGTGGCAATAAGTGTATATCTTCATGAATGCATCTGTTTGAAAGGCTTTGTTCACGTCAAACTGATTGATTTTTCAATTTGGAATGGCAACTCAGTGATAAAAAAGCCGAATCGCGTTCAGATTTGCTTCAGATGAGTAGGTATCTTTAAAATAAGCACCTGACACTTGTCGAAAAACTAGAGGAAAAAGTCGGGCTTTGTAACGCTGAATTTCCCCATACTGATTTGTTCGATGCTACATACCAGTTTCCATCCTGTCATATTTTTACCAGTCGCTCGCTCGACACGTTTCAATGTCTTCATTTCAAGTAAACCATTCAGCCCTACCGTGATCTCGTCTTTTCAATGGTTGCTTTTCGTACCATGAAGAGGTTTATTGTACGTTTATGGACCTTCAATAATGGCATTGGGCCTGTGTACAAGTGGTTCTAAACCCTTTAAGATTGCTCCTTTATTTGTTTGATGTTTTCTATTGATGAACCTTCTTCCAGATTGCATTAGTAATCTCACTTCATGATAATTGCAATCGGTTTGCTCCAAAACATTCAAAATCTTATATAGTTCAATTCTTCCCCTTGGTTCTGGTATTATGTACTCCCGAGTGCTTTCGGCTTTCTTTAACTGGAACCTTGGCATTGTGGATAATCATCGAATTCCATTGCATTATCTCAGGTAACTCTTATTGCTGCACATCATTCTGTGCTAGAAAACGAATTTGGAAATTTTCATCCATGTCCATGCGGTGACCGATATGCTGACTAAGTATATCAAGGTCATCATCACTGCCTTTTTGCCTCAATTTCAATGCTGACTATCATCCTGCTAACGATTTACATGTAGCTGATATTGTTATTTTATTGGAGCTGAAATGTTCTTGAAATCTTAATATCGCGTGCGTTTGTGTTGTACACTCGATAACCTTTTCATTTCCCGCTTAACCTTCAATACTTTAGAACACCTTGCTATCCAAAATTAAACGTTTAGACCTGTCCACATAGGCGTTACCGCTGACCTAATAGTCTATAATGAACTACGTGGCTTTTGTCTTTTTTTATGAGAACATCAAACGGTCTTGCTTCCCTTTCGAGCTAATCGGATAGTTTGTTCGTTATATAAGTCTTGTTCACTATGCAAGTCACTGTATTCAGAGCTTCCGCCGACCATTTCTTTCCACATTCTTGTATTGTAACATCGAGCGTCTTCGTTCCAGTAGTGTTCGATTCATTTGTTCAGCAAGGCTATTTTGTTGGTGTGTTTACGCACCGATAAATAGATGGATTTATTCAAGGTTTTGAGTTTCCTGCGCAAATTTCTGGTTGACATACTCTTCACCATGTTTGGTTCAGACACATTTTTGATGCATATCTCACTTGTGTTCAGAATGAAGTCAAGTACCTGTAACTTTCTTTATATTGAAAATACAGGTTATATTGCGAAATGTCGTCGGTAAAAGCCAAAACATATTTGATTCACAAACAAGGCTGGATCAATGGGTCTGATTCATCAATATGGAAAGTTAAAGAACATTGTTTTTTATTGATGAATTTGCCTATTTGAATTAATTCCTGACTAATAATCGTAATTGACTGATCTAGTGTAAGTGTTTGCTTCCGCTGTAGCTGAATCTGTTGACCAATCAATATTCAGTACAGTATAATAATTGTTTAGCGCTTCAATCATGTGTCATTGAAAGTCAATGACGCACATGTCCTATTCAGCTTTCATCGCAGTATCTTTGTTGGAAAGTATTGCAGACATGGAACATTGTGGTTTCAACTTATGACTGCTTCAAGGATGCATCTTTTTGATTAACCGGAGTGTGTACGATCCGTTCTTCTGATGATCCAATATCACATCAGCTGTTTCCGAGTGTGTTTTGGTAACATCTCGATAAAATTGCTGGAATTGATATCAACATTCAATGTAGATTCGGAACGTACAACATACCATAAAATCTGTAATTTCTGCACCAAGCTTAATAACAAATTGAAAAGAATCAATCGCTATTTTTCCCCCGCCATCCGATAGCCGATTCACAAATTCATTGTTTTAGATCTGTTTTCACTAATGCATGATTCTGTTTGTTCACACATTAAACTTGATATTCTCATTTTTTTTTGAATTGGCAACCGATGCGACCAATTCTTTTTGGAAATCACATCTAGGTACGGAGCGCTACAACTATTTTTGTGTACCCTATTATTTTTTTATCTTTTAAGTGGAAGATTCTCCTACCAATACTGTTTTAGATGTGCTTCCTTTCCCAGACTCCTTCATTTACGATGAAAACTCTCGTTTACTTTCATCAAAATTAGACAATACATATTCTTGATAATCCTTGTAATCTAGCTAGATTCTCCCGACGGGCTTTTCAAAAGCATGGAAGAAATTTTTCTTCTGGCAATGTACCCGATAGCTCCATACTAGTACTCAATATTTTTTTGATAAATATAGAATAAAATAGAGCAATCCATGAGATTGTCATATTTTCCAATTTTGAACTCGTGAACTGTTCGAAGTATAGTTACTTTGCTCTGCACACCATTTAGCAAAAATTGCTGTAAACTCTTCTATTAGTACCTTCATAAAACTTATGATTGAATAATCCTCTGAGGCTGTGGGCTCCACTCGTTGCTAGTATCGCAAACGTGTTCAAATTGCTCTCTTATTATTTTATTTGAGTAAGCGTATCTTCTGTAAAGGGGGTTTTGCGTTATCACTAAGGCCTATCGAATTTTTCTCCGCTAGCTTCCTGCGTGCCGTAAATTCTCATGAGACATGTTTATAGCTTATAATTATATCGCTTTTGAGATGCCTGTACTTGTTCCACCTCACAGAACCTGTAAACTCTTAAACGGCTACACCATATCGCGAAATTCGTTTCTGAGAACATGTTTGAAGCATCAAATGTGAAGGAATTCTCTGAGGACGTATCAATTTCCAATAAGGAGGTGTGTCAGAAAGATTACTGATGTAAGTAATGTAAGCAGCATTATTCATGAACAATCGAGAAAAAGGCTTTGATTAGCTGGCATTGAAATAATGACCTTCAGATACTGAAACTTACTTTAATTTTTACTCTAAATTTCTTCTTTAGTGCTATTAGTTTATGAACTCAAGGACGGCTACGGATGAATACAATAGCATTCTACGCATGACCAGTTATCTCTAGTGAAAAATCATTGCGAGAATGAAGCTGGCGAGGAAGGATCTTTATGTCATATTCATGATTCAAAAGCTCCACCCACCCATTGAAGACGCCAGCGAGTTATGGGGTTCAAAAGTTACCAACATGCGAGCTTTCGGGATTTTATCATACTTGTCGGCCCCAAATTGCAAACAATGGTACGTACCTGGGTCCAGCAATGTATCGATGGGAAACGCTCAGGAAAGTTTTGTGAGAAAGAGCATGCACAACAAAATGCAACTCAGAAGACAGTTTCAAGAATTCAAGATGGTAAAAAGACAGAATCTGATCGACCACTCACCAAAGTTGGACGAACTGATGTTGAGTATGGGCGCGATTCGAGACGTACAGCTTTCCTTCAAAATATCGCCACCGGCAGTTTGCTAATACCGTTTTATGATCGATATATCTAAACGACCAAAATCATGAAACCGCTTACTGAACTCAGCAACACGGGATAACAACGCTTACAGCAACACGTATCCGTTTGATTAGCGACAAGAAGAGAGCGGTGCGCGAGCATCACGCAGCGCACCCGGATATTTCGCGCCAAGAAGACGACACCGAGTGTAACCCACTGCGAAAGGCAAGTCACTGCGCGCACTCGCTCGAGTTGGAAGCGCAGTTAGTTTTGTGGATCGAAAGGTGCGAGGAGATGAAGATCCCCATCGTCACAGGAGCAGCAATTTGGCATAAAGCAGAGTTGATACGCTCCATTCTCTTAAATACAGCCAATCCAACCACTGCTGCTGTGCTTTCCAAGTTGATATTCTCAAAAGGCTGGTTTTATCGATTTCAACAGCGCCAGGGTCTCAAATCCAGGCGAAGGCATGGCGAAGCTGGCTCGTTCAAGACTATTGCAATGAAAAATTGACGCCACGTGCTACAAGCAGTTAAATGCCTGTATTACAAGAAGGAAATCTACAATATGGACGAGACTGCGTACTTCTATTAATCGATTCCCGGCAAAACCATCTCGAAGAACCGCATCCCTAGCCGCAAGAAGATAAAGAAGCGCCTCACCGTTGCACTGACGAGTAACGCCGACGGCTCAACCAAGATCCCGCTTCTCTTCGTCGGTACGGCTCGGCAACTGCGATAATTCGGAGGCAAGATTGCGGAAGAGCTCGGTGTGCAATATGCGAACGCTGTAATAGCTGGATAAATACTGAGCCCTTTACGAACTGGATTAAGCGTTTAAGAGAGAATGAAGAGTGAAGGGCGCTATGTCCTGTTGCTGCTGGACAACATCTCCTCACATCGGGTTAATGCCCCTCTTCGAACGTCACGGTGCAAATGCTGCCTCCCAACACGACGTCTTTCCTCCAGCCACAAAACGCAGGGATTATTCAGTCGTTCAAGAACAAGTTGGGCCAGTTGCGGACCTGGTGCATTGTGCGTAAGTTTGATGAGCTGCTTGATAAAGCTGCAGAGGTAGATGATAAAAATGTTGAAACGCGGATAGTGTCTTTGTATACTGTAGACGCCCTCCAAGCAATGCACTGAAAACAAGAAGCTTGGGAGACGGGGACGAGGACCATAGTGGCAAACTGCTGGCGCCATACAAAGATTCTCGAGACCATGAGCTCCTTGACAGCATAAAGCAGCTTGGTTTAGGACAGCAGCCTCACCTCACTGCCGATAAATACACTCACTCTCATTCATCATTGCTTACCTTCTATAATTAATACCTTTATCTGTCTGAATACCTTATACTGTATACTTGGCATAATTTTACAGTGTTTTTTGTAAGGACATTGTAAAGAGAACTGTAATTGGAGATATAATAGTACTTTTCATTCGGTTTGGAAGTTTGGCGGAAGACTATCAACGCTTTGCAAGTATCATTGAGATCATCGCAAAAGTCGATCTTTTGTGTGCCAAAGCAAACCATTAACGCAAATAAAAAATATTCAGGGAAACGAAGGCAATGAAGTTGCGTAGAAGGCAGCAAAAATGGAGTTAAAGCAGTGGGAAAGTCCAAAGAAAAACAAGGGAATGTTTTCCGAGAGACGATGCCTTATTTGAAACAAGCTTGGACATCGGCAAAAATATTACAGGCAAAATCCCGCAAAAAGTGAATATTACATAGCCCAACAACACGATGCAAATACATTTATGGCAGATATAGTGACTCCGAAAAGGCAAACAATAGCGATGATCGACGTTTAACTTCCACACTTATGGTTTTTATAAACACGATGCCACTCGTATTCAAATCCAAATTACAAAGGAATGACGCTCAGCACCGCTGATTCGGAGTCTATCGCAATTTTTAATATGCATTCAAGAAGTCTTATGGATAAAATCACTATTGACGAAAATGGGATATCCAATACCAGCAGTGATCAATATACATTTCGAGATCCAAAGTGTGATAGCGATGGCGAAAAACAACGGCTATCAAAGTCGTGCTCAGAATAGAGCTGCAGATTAGTTAGAGAAAAACATTGCGACCCAGCAATTTCGAGAGCTTGTGCAGAAGTCACGCATTGGAAATTTCAATTCGAGGGGGGTGTTGCGAAATTTATTACTGCAGCATGTAGAAGCACAAGATGTGGACTCATTCTCCGAGTCGTACGAATGTGCTCATAAGTGATTATTCAGACATTACTGGTGGAAGTAATGTTAGCAGGATTAGTTCATTGATAGTTTAGAGTAAGGCTCAGATGAGCTAGCAGTCAACCAAGTAAACACAAATTTTTACATGCTGTGTAACTTCTTACATCTACTCGAGGGCTATCAAACTATATGGTTATTGGTTTTTCTGTGGATACTCCAAAGTCAATTAATGGAATCCTGATTGCAATTTTTCTTTACCGTTTCCACTCCCCACGTAACCTAATGACTTGCGTTCATTTCAGCGAAAGCAGAGTTAGAATGCTCTTCAAAAGCTCAAAAGGGTAGCGTTCAGTGTTTGATGCCAAATACCAATGCTTTTCTAAACACCTTCAAACATAGGTAAAACAGAGACTCTTTTCTACTTCCGCCTCTACAAGACCTTGGGAGAGACTTCTTTCAATTTTGCATGTTGAGTTCTTAGCATAGTTTCTGAGCTTTCGGCCGTTACGCGGTTTTCATCAGCAATGAGAATCGAAAGGTCAGCCATGATGTCGCGGTGAATTAAGACAGAATAATCACGGTTTTCTAGCAGCTTCTTGATCATAAAACATACATTGTCGACAGCCTAAGCAGAAATATATTTATGCAGTTTGTTTTGGTCTATTTGTATTTGTTGCATCTCTCAAAAGGCATTCCATCAGAAATGTATATCGCAACATCTGACAAAAAATCTGATTCCAAAACATTTGTCGATCTGAAGCCGAAACAAGATCTTTTTCTTTTGGCCATGTCGATGAGAGAGCATTGATGTTTTGGGTTATTCTTGCGTATCATATACAAAAAGGCTGTTTGTTCTCATCGATTTGGGAGGCAGAAAACAATCATATGCATAGCTTTCTTTCGTTGTATATTTAAATTTTACGAAGAGGGGTGTTTGCACCCTGAATATGCTGCTATGTGTTAATATGCCTTCAAGACGTTCTAATCCAACGGGATTGGAAAGAGTTTTTATTTATTCTGATGTGTTAGCATATGTTGCAGAAATCATTCCTAAGTATCATTCAAGTTCGTTCTTTGAGCTGCTTGTGAAAGAAAACCTGTGATGAGTTATGCTATATATAGCTGGTAGCATTACACTCAGAACATTCGGATAAGAGCAGAATATTACGTGCGCGGAAAGGTGGGATAAGAAATATGTTACCAATGGTATGGAATAGCGATACAGAGAATTTGGTACAGGCGCGGATTACCTGATTGAGAACCAAGGACCTACGAATATATATTTACTTTTTCAATTGAATACAATAGATTAACAGCCACAGATCTTGTATTTCTTCAGCTACGAACCCTATCAAAACTAGATATCTTAAGAGAAAACAATGATTTCAGCTGAGAATTCAGCAGTCGACTGCAGCTGATGCGAAAGAGGTTTCTGGAACATATCGACCCAAGCGAAGATGACAGCTTCGCGGTGAATTGGGAGGTCAATGACATGAAGGCGTTTGCGATCATTTCGACCATGATCAGCCCCATCTTGCAGTCTATGGTTAGATCAGCATGTACTGCTGCTCAAGCATGGGACATCTTGAAGAACTGTTTCTTGAGGTGATCGTTGCACGACAGAATCCAAAAAAAGCGAGATTTACATGAGCTCAAGATGAAGAAGGGTGGAAGCGTTATGGATCATTTTTTGAGGTTCGACGAATCATGCATGTCAATAAAGCAATTGGAGCATACATCGACTAAGATGAGCAGCTGGTGGTACTACTTAAAAGCATATCAGAAGATTTCGACCAGATTACCAAGATCATGAAGAATGTCCCAGGGATGGACATGTTTCAAGCGAAGGAAATGCTTCTTCGCGAAGCAGAAAGCATCCGTGCTAAGAAAAAGCATGGCATGGCATTCAAAGCGCAGTAAAAGCGACAAAGCAAAGGTCGAGCAAATAGGCCGAACAGGAGCACAGCGAAGTTCGAGGGAGAGTGTTTTCGATTTAACAAGTATGGGGACAAACAAGCGGATTGTTGGAAAAGTAACAAGGCTGACAGCGAGGAAGCCTATGCATTTACCACTTTTCAAGAAACCAAGAGAATTGGATTCGGAACAGTGGCGCAAGCAGCCACATGTGTCCCAACAAAAGTGAATTTACCGAGTTACAAGCATTGAAGAAAAAGATACCGATATCTGTTGCCATTGGAAGCAAAGTTGATGCAGTAGAAGTCGGAACCATCTTTGCACGACTCAAGAATAACCAAAATATCAGAATTGATGATGTTTTGTACGTTCCCGGTCTCGATCAAAAGCTACTTTCCGTCTCTGCACTGGCGGAAACAGGACTCCAAGTTTTCTTTCGCAATCTTACCGGTGAAATCAAAAGTGATGATCGAAGCATTGTGGAAATTTAACGGATTGGAAAGATTTTCGTTTTTGAATGCGAAACACTTGAATTCGCACATTTGATGTAGAGCCAGGTCAACATGACGACGTTCCGATGGATGAATCAATTTGGCATGCAAGGTTTGATCATATTTCGACCAAAAGATTGGAGTATAGGAAGAATTATGTCGTTGGGCTCAATATAAAGACAAAATCAGCAATGTATTGGGAAGAACCGAAATCTGCGAAGAGTGCATGAATGGAAAGTCATCTGTTCAGCCATTTGGATCATCTGTACATGGAAAGGTGAAGACAAAAGCTTTGTTGGAAGTGGTTCACAGTGATGTCACTGTTCCGATGCGAGTAAAGTTCAAGGTGGCGCGAAGTACATGGTCGCATTCAGTGATGATTTTTCAAGATTCATCCATGCCTATTTCATCCAGACCAAGGGTGAAGTTTTCAGTAAGTTCACCGAATTCAAAGCACTGTTCGAAAATCAGTTCGGAAAAAAGATCAAGTGTATGCGCTCGCACAATGGTGGGGAATACATCAACGACAAATTTGCGAACTTACGCAAAAATTATGGAATCATTCATCAAACCACGGTCCCATATCCACCACAACAGAACGGACACGCAGAACGGATGAATCGGACACTTACGGAACGTGCGAGCTGCATGTTGTCGCATATGCAAGTAGAAGAAAAATGGTGGGCAGAAGCTATGAACACAGCTGTGTACGTGACAAACAGAGTACCCTGTGCAGCAAATCAATTCAAAACCTCATTTGAAGTATGTTTCGGTCGGAAGCCAAGCGTCGCGCACTTTAAAGTGTTTGGAGCTCAAGGTTATGCACATATCGACAGATCCAAGAGATCCAAATTCGACAGAAAAGCTTACAAATGTATGTTTCCGGGCTATTTCGAAAACTTCAAAGGGTATCGTGTATGGAATTTGGAAACCCTTCGTCTGGAAATTACTCGTTCAGCTAAATCTCAAGAACTGCCAAATTCAAAATATGTTGAAGTCTTATGCTGCGACAATTCCATGGACCGAATGAATTCTATGAAGAAACAACATTATGATGAGGAAGACATGCCTCTCGAAAGACAGCATAACAGCGATGATGCAGTGGAAATCGATGAAGAATCTGACGAACAGGATAGGATGAACATCCAGGTGAAGATGATGTCAACATGGATATCAATTTAGCTACGGAGATTGTTCCCAGGGGGAGATTAGATGGTTTCACTGGTTCTCCAACATTCGCACCATCTGGGCCTAATCACCTTCTCGAAAGTGAGCCGTCTCATTCAATCAACCCATACGAAATTTCAGATGCTATTGTTCCAGTGGACAAAGGAGAAACTCGACCACGGAAAAGATTCCGCATTATACAAGAACTGGCTAATGCAGCGTTGGATCTACCATCAGCGTACAAAGAGGCAATGTGGTCTGCGATTCACATGAATGGAAAAGGGCAATATCAATAAAAGCTTCAAGCACTGAAGGAAAAGGAGACATGGATACTGACTTCGAAGACACCGCATATGAAAGTTATTGGAACAAAATGGGTTTTCACCTTAGAAGTGAAATGAATTTGGTGAAGCTGAAAAGTACAAGGCACGACTTGTCGCTTTGGGCTAGCGACAAAAATATGGAGTGTATTATACGGATACTTATGCGCCATTTGCAAACACGAATTCCATCCGAGTTTACCTGTCGGCTTGCTGTCCCCAAGGATTTCATATTCAGCGATATGATGTCGACACCGCGTTTCTCAATGGGGATCTGGAGGAAGAAGTCAACATTTATCCACCCCGAGGTGTTCAAGCTCAGGCTCGTGAAGTTTTTCTTCTGAAGCGAGCTTATATGGTTTAGAGCAAGCCGCCGCAACATGGTTAAAGACAATCTCTGAAGTGTTTTTGAAAATGTGTTTCCGACACTGCAGAACAGACTCATGCATATTTGTCAACGAGGAGACTTGGTGGTTTATATTGCCTTATATGTGGACGACATGTTGATAGGTGCAAAGACATTGGAGGAGATAAAAGTGATTTCCGACAAATTGTACAGAAAGTTCAAGCTAAAAGATCTCGGAAAAGTCAAATTTATGCTGAAAATTCGAGTCGACTACGACCGAGAGCAATGTTCAGTGAAAATCTGTAAAACATCAAGCATCAATAAAATGGTTGAAAAGTTCAACCAAGTGGACGCCAAGCTCGTTTGGAACCCAAATGCTCAAGCCAGCTTTTATCGACGATCGAAAAAGAAGATGAAAGAATGAAGTTTCGACCTTATCGCTCCTTGCTTGGCTCACTCTTATATATTTCGAATGGAACAAGACCGGATATCGCATTTCAGTTGGCCAACTAAGTCGACATTTGGAATGGCCTAGTGAAGAGCATTCAAAAGCAGCGATAAGGGTCCTGCATTACTTGAAGTCAACTAGCGACATGAGGATGAATTACACCGGCAGTGACAAAGATTTATGCGTTTGTGCATACAGTGACACAAATTAGGCGAATAACAAGGAATCAGGAAGACCTGTATCTGGAATCATGGTTATGATAAATGGTGCTCCAGATATTTTCAAACCAAAAAGTCAGCAAAGTGTAGCGCTTAGTACGGCTGAGGCAGAGAACATCTCCCTATCATTGTGTATGCAGGAAGCGTTATGGCTGAAAAACCCAATATGTTAGCTGAAGGCAAGGATCCCTCAACAGATCAAAATATTCGAGGACAATCAAGGTGCCATCGCAATCGCGAAAAACGATGTATATCAAAGCACAGCAAAACATATTGACATCTCTTATCATTTCATTCGTTATCTTATAAAGGGTGGAAAAATAGTGATCGAGTATATCGTTTCGAAAAATCAGCTTGCCGATTTCTTGACGAAGGCTATTTCGACAAGGCAATTTCAGAATCTGGTTCGTCTGGCAAATATCAAGAGTTTGTGTTTCGAGGGGGAGTGTCGGAGAAAGCTTGGAGTTAGTAGTGTTACTTATAGTTGGTAACATTACACTAAGAACATTCGGATAAGATCGAAATATTACATGCGCGGAAAAGTGGGATAATAAATATGTAACTAATGGTATGGAGTAGTGATATAGAGAGTTTGAAACAGGCTTAGATTACCTTATTGAAAACTAAAGGACCTACACATACATTTACTTTTCAATTAACATCAATACTGCTGATATCCTAAGAATCGATCGTAGATGTAATCGGAAGCTTGTCCGCGTGACTCACACATGCTAGTTAAATCTCCAACATCAGCTTGGTAAGAGATAGGAGTAGGACATAGATAAGCTAGTTTTTTTCCAAGGACCTATATAGTGATGCATAATTTTTCTGAGCAATTTTCAAGAAGTGCTCAACACCAGAAGACAATCTGTGCTCACTATACTGTTCATGAGCACAGATCAAAGAATGTGCCTAAAAGAATTATCTCTGAATGATCATCAATTAACTGACTCCATCAGACATGCAATCGTTGAAGTCGATCACGAATTTTCCAAAAAAATGCACCACTCATAAACTAAGAAGTCTTGCTATTTATTCTCTTTGAAGTCTAGCCTGTTGTTGTAAAATTGGAAAGTGAATATATTTGTAGGTTCTTAGTCCAAATTAGATAATCTAAGCCTATACCAAATTCTTATATCACTATTCTATACCATTATTAACATATTTCTTATCTCTCCTTTCCACGCAATTAATGTTCTGACCTTATCCGACTCTTCTGATCTTATCCGAATGTTCTGATCTTCTCCGAATATTCTGAATGTAATTTTACCAACTGTAAGTTACATTACTTACTGCAGGCTTTCTTCAACATAGCCCTGAAATTCACTCGACCTAATAGCTTTGTTTTAAATCGAGTTGCAAGGGTGCAGATAAGTAGTAAAGTCAAGTGTATTATGCAGAGCTCTACAAGACGGATATTGTATTCGTGTTTGTTGTAAGTGAATAATTGACGATTCAAAGGAACGCAAAAGTCATCATTCCCACCTTAAAAAAGTTTTGCCGATAAGTTATCTCAAGAGTCTATAAACAGACATAATGAAATTTTTCTGTATGAAACGTGAAAGGTTTTTTCAATGAACAAGTTCCAAAACATATCAGTCCCGCGTGAACACTGCATGATGCTTTATTCGTGAAACATGATCATTCAAAATCTATCCTGAAACTGATATAGTATAGGCTTTGCAGACGTCTCGTGTAACGCCAAACGGTGATTGAATTTACACAGCACAAATTCTCGGAAAATTGGGTGAAAACAGAATTGAAAGCCGGGGTGTTTGACTAAGCGATAATGGCCCCATCCCATGATAGCCACGTTAAGATAGGGGCTTGATCAATTTTTACGAATCTTCGCGTGCGTTGAACCCTTGCGATATATTGTTCTAATATTATCTCCAATTGTAGCGACAAGATCTGAGTGAGCGCCATCTTCATATACGGCTGCTTGATTCGAGGGACATTTCTTCATCTCTGAGCTTGTGGCAAGTCTCAAGTACCCTCTAAGTCTTTTTTTCTATTTTCGCATCTTAGATTAACTCTTAGATTACAGAAGTGATGTTACCAAAGATGTGTAATAGAAGCTTTCAACTTCTCGTACACTTAATATAGCTTATTTACCCAGCACAAGGCGAGAAGATTTATTATAATATGTCTGCGACTGTTTTGCTATGACGAGTTCAGTATTAATGTCGAAGTGGTAAAATGTAGCTCAACAGGTTCTAGTGAACTGTAATTAAAAAAGCTCACGACATACAAGTGCAAGCGAGGTAGTCGACCATCTCATAAATTATTTCTTCAGTTCTCCTTGTATCCAGAACGTATCTAGATGTTTCAATTATTTTATGATACATTTATAGGCTACGGCTTATCAGATATAACGGCGATAGAAATTACATGTTAAAAATATGGATTTTTATAGCACAGGACGATGCTGAATCTTGGTATTCTGGGCTATAAATGAGCTGATTATTCCCACGTCTTGAGACTGTAGGAAGGCAGTCATATTTGTTGGGAGCATCTGGAGCTTTACTTTTGATCGATACTCGTTTATCCGATGTGATGAGACATTGTTGAGGAGAAAGGGGAAGAAAATTTGGCGACCAGCAAAACGAATATGCTCCTTCAGCCGCAACAACCAGCGTAGAAAGAGCGTTGACGTCATCCATCCTTTTTTGGGCTTTCGTATTGCAATCCAAACTGGTCAGTGGTGTGTCCGTGAAAGCAGCGCGGTTAATCATAGATCCAAAAAAGAGAAGAGGTAGCGTTGTAGTTCCGTTTGTATTGCAGCATAAAGCGACCGTTACCCTCTTTTTCTGGTGTTTTCTTCCTGAGATTCGAATTTTCGTGACAGAATTGGCTGGTGTGGAACAATTAAAGAAAGCTGTCGTATCCATATTGATCACATCACGCTTTTCGTAACCCAGTGTACTCTCCTTTAGTACTCTCTTTCCACTCTCCAATGAATTCAGATTCACAGATGCCACCTGTCCATGCAAGCGCTTCGACTTCAGTTCGTGACGCTTCTAGAATTTGAATAGCCATCCATGGGAGGACACCGGCGCCTTTAGCTTTACTATGTCTAAAGAGTTGCTGCTGGGACCAGCTCGCGGCGAATCCTGGCCCCCTTCATCAGAATTGTTGCACCAGTGATGATAGGAAGCTTTTACTATCCACACTGACGAATCAATAGCAAAAAACCCTCTTCAAGCTCTGAAGAGGGAACGGTATTGTTGAAGAAAGCGTGCAGTAAGTAATGTAACTTATAGTTAGTAACATTACATTAAGAATATTCGGATAAGATCACAACACTCGGAGAAGATCAGAACATTCGAATAAGATCAGAAGAGTCGGATAAGATCGGAACATTAATTGCGCGGAAGGGAGAGATAAGAAATATGTTGATAGATCATCTTTCTGACCGGCGTAACTGTTAGCTTGAATGTGACTTTCGCCTATGCATCCAGCACACGCTGTGTGAAATCTGAATACGATTTAGAATACGCGTGTAGTTGCTCCTTTTGAGTATGTGTCAGTCGCGCACGCGTTCTCATCCTGCAATTTTGATAACAGAGGGAAAATGTGTGAGAGATTTAGGCTCAAGTTAAGTGAAAAACATAGCTACCGGAATAAAAGGGGTATGTGTTTTTGGAAATGGGTCTCAATGGAAGGGACAGCTGTAATTTTAATGACATGGTGATAGAAAAAACGTTTTATGATTGGGCTCCCCGTCATTTGCTAAGGTTATGAGCGAAAATAGTCACACACATCAAATGTCGCGTGATTGGTATCCGTAGCTGGCTCTGTATTGGATGTTGGATTTCAATGCTCTCATGAAACTAGTGTAGAAAGGCTTGTTTTGGCGTGTTCCTCGCATAGATGTTTCAATCTAGGTAAATTGCCAATGTCAGAAGCACAGCCTCCATAAGCACCAGCACGATAATGAATCTAGCTTCCGATGCCTCATATAGAGGTGCTCGATCTACTGCGCAGATGAGGGAGACTCTGAAGAGGTTCATTTTGAGAAGATGCGCTTACCTCCGAGTTCAAGTGCTTCGTCACTTCATGCTTCAAAAGCGCGGGAAAGTGTTCAACCACTGTTTTAGTTTGTGATTAAGGTACGGCCTAACACACTATCTTGTCGGAAACGTCCGTAAGCAGTTTTTGCTCAATAGAAAACGCTCCGCGAGAATTCGATGTATGATACAACAGATGAAAAGTGAAGTGCCTCTCAATGATAGCTATTTTTTGAAACGAGAAAAAAGATCGTTTATAGAATGACAGGCACAACCTGAAAATTTTTGTGCAAGCAATAAAAACTCCGAAGCTTATTTTCTTGAGAGTGGCTTGATTCCGTTGAGTTTTTTATTTATAAAAGCTCGCAATGGGCTAGCCATTCCACAGTTCGATATCATCGAGATAGTCAAGCAAGAAGGTCAGGCATCCGACATCTGCAAGACCTGACTGAATTTGAAGAATGAGAAGCCCACCCCTCGTTCGAAGTAAATAGTGCCGGTATAAGATATTTTTCTTTCTTTTATTTTCTGGAATATCAGGGCTATACAAGCACTCAACTTATTGTTGGCGCATTGACCTGACGGATATGACTAATTGAGTTTGAGTGAACTGCAGAGGAATGGTTATACAAACAGAACTTATCGATCAGATTGCTGGCCTTAAACCTTTAAGGGTATGTATAACATGCTTTTTGGCACTTTCATGAGTAACGGAATCAGATTTATCTCAAATTCTTGATGACTGGAATGCAATTTATGTTGAGAGGCGGCAGCGACGCAGATGAAATTGTGAAGTCTTTTTGAAAGTATGCCGTTTGTGAAATCTGATATGGCAAAGTAGAATTAGCATCTCTCGTTGACCTTTGCAAAGGTGTGATGAGTGAAAATCGGTTAAATGCCTCGAGGATTCACGCGCACGACCATAGCGCACTGTTAAAGCACACAAATGTATTGGATGATGACATGTAAGAGCTTGTAGAGAGCTTTCATTGGTCTCAAACTAGCGCACTGACGCAAAGTTCAATCGGGATTTAATTTGTTTCATCTTTGGAAACAAGAGCAGAATAATACCTTTCTATTCTTATATCCTTGTAACATATTTTACTTTTTGAAATGTATACAGAAATGAGCTATCTGTGATGGGTCCTAATGGGCGGAGGCGTCGGTAGCCTAAACTCTCGATCTCTGGCTGCAACCTAACCCTGGTTATCAGTCTGCACCCTAAAGATACATCGGCATTTACCGGCTATTACCCATGTCGCAAATTGCATACTTCAAAACAACTTTTTAGAAACCACAAGCAACTTCGTAACACTTGGCTGTTTTCAAGCTTGGCTTTATCGACATTCTGGATCAAATCAATGTCCAAGCTGTCGCGATTGTAAAACAAAACGTTTAGTACCATATTTTTACGCTCTCCCAAGACTGTTCGGAAAACATCAGAACATTGTTAGGCGGAAAGAGAATGTAAGTGAAGATGTTACAAACGGTATAGGAAACGGTATAGAAAAATATCGGTATAGGCTTAGATTCGCTACAGTAGCAGTAAACTAAGGACCTAAAATATATTCGCTTTCCATTTTTTTCCATCTGATATTAGAACAAGTTATGAGCCCAAGCTCGCACGCAATTTAATTTCAGCATCAGTTTAAAAATACCGTACGGGAATAATGAGCGATCCAAATGTGATGCTCAATAAAGACAATTATTTTGTTTGGGAATTCAATACTCGTCTGAAGCTAATTGAGAAAGGTCTGTTGGACCACATTGATGCAACCAAAACACCTATTGCCGATAACCAAGTCCCTGAATTATGGAGAGTCAATGACTTAATGGCGTTCGCCATCATATCGATGTCGATTGGCATTAATCTTCAATCCTTGTTCAGAAATGCTACTTAAGCTTCTGAAGTATGGGCAAAGTGTTCATCTGAGGAGAAATATTCATAATCGTGCTCAAAAGAGAAAGGAATTACACCAGTTCAAGCTTGTCAAAAATGGCGATATTATGCACCATTTTTCAAAACTTTGACGATTTAGCCTATCAATGGAGGTATTGAGTGATGGTATAAGTGAGACGAAAAGTGATAATACTGCTAAAAGGCTATCAGATGAATATGATCAGATAAGCAAGATCATTGAAAATATTCGAGGGATCGATATTCTACAAGCTCAAGAAATGCACCGCAGAGAGTTTCAAGGCCTACAACGGAGGGAGGCAAATTAAGTGGCATTGCTTGCTACAAAGTAAAAGAATAAGAGTCCCTCCCATAAATAATGGAAAGGAGTTAACGCATTCCACAAAAAGTGGATATCGAATGTTTTCATTGTAACAAAGTCAGACATATGAAAAAAGATTCCTGGAAATTAAACAATCCAAAAAAAGAAAAGAGCGAACACGCTTATTCTTCCTATGAAGATAATCAATGTGAATGGATATTGGATAGTGGCGCGTCTAGCCGCATGTCATTCAATGAGAAAAACTTCAGCCAGCTTCGATCGATGAGGACCATGTTAGCATATCGATTGCAAGTGGAGGGAAGTGAGAAGCAATTGGTATCGGAATAAACATTTAGCTCGTCCGAATGAAAGAAAAGATACGAGTAGAAGATGTTTGTATGTTCCAAAACTCGATAAACGGCTTTTATCCGAATCCGCGATGAACAGAAAAGGTATACAAGTAACTTTTGGAATGTCAAATTGTGAAATCAGGAGCGTAACTTCAAAGATTTTCAGTATTGAGCGCATTGGCAAATTATTTCTCTTGTATGGAACGATATACGAAAACGCTCTTACCGGTACAGAGCAGCTCACTCAAGGATCAAGTGAAGAAATATGGCACGCAAGATTAGGACACATATCCAAACAAAGGATGGACAATGCTAGAACGTGCGTGACAGGATACAATATTGAGGCCAAACAAAGCTGTCTGGACAAAAACCGTTTCCCACACGACAAATGGAAAAATCAAGATACAAATGACTCTTGAAAGTGAAGACAGTAGATAAGGCAATGTGTCCTAGACGTTGATCAGGTTGAGCTTTCTAGGCGACTCCGTAATGATATTAAGAAAACCTAAGTTATTGAGATAGTGACTATGGTAAAGAAGGAGCGACATCGGATTCTGAGCTCTGAGTTCATAGTGATGTCATGGGTCCAATGAGTACAAAGTCGTATGGTGGTACAATGTATATGGTATCATTCATCGAAGATTATTTAAGATATCTCAAAGCTTATTTTTTGAAGTAAAAAATTGAAGTTGTGGACTCATTCGTAAACTACAAAGCTCTTAGGGAGAATCAGAGCGGAAACACAATCAAGAACATCAGTACCGATAATGGAACAGAATATATCAACAAAACATTTGAAGAAATTTGTCGCAAAAATAAAATCCGACATCAAACGACCGTTCGTTTATCTCCACAGAAAAATGGCTTGGCTGAGCGGATGAACATAACATTGTGGAAAGGGCACGTTCAATGATTTCAAACATGAATTTGGATGAAAGCTGTTGTGCGAAGGCAATGAATACAGCTACCTGTATTATAACTCGCCTCCCATGTGCAGCAAACGAAGAAACAACACCTCAGGAAATCATGTATGTTAAAGAACCGGATATCTCACATTTTATTGTGTTTGGCTCAGGAGGTTACTTGATAGTTCAGAATGGCTCGCCCATTTTCCCCCCATTTAGGTTTAATTCTGCACTGCTACCTGGTGCGAACGATCAAGGAATGGTGCCTTACGAGCAATCAATGGCACTAGTACCATCAAACGATCGTTCATGCAAAAGATACAGGACCTAATATGAGCAGGCAAACACAGCATTAGAGGCACCTGCAATATATGACGAAGCAATTCATTCTCCAGCAGTAGAATACTGGAAACAGGCAATTGAAGACGAGCTATCAGCATTGCACAACAAAAACGTTTGAATTTGTGTTGACCGAATTCCGATGAAGAAAGTTATTGGTACAAAGTGGGTTTTTACAATCGAAAGAAACGAATACGGTGAGATTGAGAGATACAAAGCTCGAGTAGTTGCGCTTACAGTGCGACCCAAAACTATAGACGCAGTCACAATTGTTTAAATTTGATTTCTTCGAAGACTTTCCTTGACTGAGATTTAGGCAGGCGAATTAAATTAGAAGAAGCAACTCGTGGCTTGACGTTTGGCTTGTCGATTATCATCAAATACTAACAAAACACAAATTCGGTAGGTTTGGATTGACCCAAAACTATAGACGCACCGTCGTAAAATTCGTAATAAAAAACAATTGCTGACCTGT
>CACSLJ010000034.1:0-141989 GCA_902706625.1 Albugo laibachii | reverse complement strand
ACGGTGACAGCGATGCTTCTCGCCGACTCGGACGGCAACAAGTTTCGTCCCTCCATCGTAATTAAGGCCAAGCCATCGCCGAATGCTGAGACTCGAGCTCTCAAAGTTTCGACTCGTCACGGTTTTGGTCGCGTGCTATGGCGAGAGATCAAGGAGCTCCAGGACGCAAACGACGTACAAACCTATGGCAACTCAACTGAGTGGTGGAACAGAGCGATGACTATGGAGTGGATGCGGTACAACTTTGGTGATCGCACGACCGCAAGCGAGCCCATTCTGCTTCCGCTTGACTTGTATTCCGGCCACTGGACTGACGAAATTCAAGCTTATGCTACGATGTGCAACGTCCACTTGAAGGCCGTGCCACCTAAGCTTACGTGGAGGTGCCAGCAGGCTGACGTGGCATGGATGAAACCACTCAAGGACAAGCTACGCGCAAAGTGGGTGGGGAATCTTCGCGATCAGCTCGCAGGCCATAATCATGGCAGCGGTGCGTTTTAATGTCTCCTCCTGACCGTGGCGTCATCTCGCACTGGATCTCGCAAAGCTGGCTTGCAGTCTCTACACCTACCATCATCTCTGGTTTTGCGGGTTGTGGCTTTGTGCATTTGCACAGCGTGGTGTAGGAAGATCCCGACGTCGATGACACCACTGATCTTGTCGCGTAGCTACAGGCTTGTGTCTTGCTTGACGCACAAGTCGGTGATGTGTCCGTTCTTGCCGACGTCGTTGACTCTGCGATCAGTATGGACCAGTGACTGTCGCTAAAGCATTACACAATAGAGAGTGCGATTCAAAAATTTCTTTGTTTACTATTCAATAAGACTTACATACAATAAACTGCATAACCTCGCGACATATCGCAGCATTGCGAAACAGAACAACCATTCATTCCACGTGCTGCGAAATCATCCACGTGGAGAATTGAACCCAGCGCAGTGGAGTGACAGGGTCTAAATCTAACCAATATACCTAATTTAGAATTCGGCTTTTAAAATAGCAAAAATACCTCATAGGCGAATCGCTTATAATTGAAGCAGTTTTGTGTCATGTGACCGTCGCCTATGAGATATACAATAGAGTATTGACAGAAAATAGTTCAAAAGAAACAACTAGCAAATCTTTTCGCCTTACCTTTTTTGCTTCGTTTTCTTGATTACCATGCTTTCTGTTTTCAAACAATCAAAACCATTAGTCATCTTAAAACTCGATCCGTTTTAACCATTTTTCTGCTAAGATGCGCTAACATACATGATGACTGACCTTGGACATGTTCATGCTTCCCATTGTTGACAGGTGGTGTATTCTCGATGAGTTTAAGGCCTAGCGGGCATCCAATCTAGTGACATAATCCCGGCGTGGATACTATGTCATTTACAGAAACCGTACAGACCAGGTCAGTCCACGTGAAGAGAGAGTTCTAGCAGATAACCAGGATAATATAATCACATCGACATTTGCCACCACTCGAAAAGGAAGCGTATCTTCTTACGTAAACGACATGTCACAATCCCCAATCCAATGGATCAGGATGCCCTACATCAATCTCAAGCGCCAAGCACGACCCAGGCCGTCGCCCAAGGAACCAGTATATCTTCCGGAGCGGGTGAGAATGTTGCCAGGCTGCTATAATTGATGACAGAGATGAAGGGTGATATAGAAGCGCACCATACCCTGGCCTAGGCGCCGTATTCGATCCTTGAGGGAGGTCATATGCATTGTTTCGGGTTGGATTTCGTAAAGACAAATGCCATTGCGCCACTGACGGCATAAGTGGAGAATTATCACCTTACATGATACCAGTGGTAAGATGAATATAAACATCGTCAAAATACATTGCGCGCCATTGGTTTTGGGAAACTTCCTTTTTTTACATTTTTTTGGAACGGCTTCACATTTTTTCATTCCGAAAACTGTGTCGTTTAGCTCGTTTTCGTGCGGGTCTAATGGCGTAATTTCCGTCCCAAGCATGACGAATTTCTGACAAAAGTGGAAAATACCATAACAAGATGGTTTGCGGTATGACGTATGCAATTCGTAAGAAACGTTCGCACACATAATTAACCCTCTGGAGGGCGCCAATTGCGTTGTAAAATAAGTTTGTTTTGGCGCGCAGTCTTGTGGGAGTATGTGAGTGCATTTTGGAATCCTTAGACCGTCTGACACGATGGGTAAAGCTGCCGAGCTGACGATGGCCGAGAAGATCATTTTGAGGCTTTGGAAGACCAACATGAGCTACAGGAAGATCGCAGAGGCTTTAGGACGGGGCAAGGGCACCGTAGAGAGGGTTGTCAACTCGCCTGGCACTACAGTTCCTCCTTCCAAGCGCGGTGGCAGCGTCAAAATTGACTCGAGAACTAGCCGTCTGATCATCTTCAAGGTTTCAAGTGGAGCTGGAGGCGCGAAAAAGGTTCGTGATGCGTTGCGATTGCCTTTGAGTATTCGTACGGTACAGCGCTGCCTCGAGAACACGCCCTGGCTCAAGTTCAAGAAGCTGCGCCGCGGCCCTATGCTCAAACCCCGGCACGTCCGAGCTCGACTTGATTGGGCGTACGAGAACTCTGATCTAGATTACTTCTGGTGGGCCAACGTGATGTTCAGTGATGAGAAGTAGTGGAACATGGATGGGCCTGATGGCTACAAGAAGTGGATCGACACGAGATCAAAGCAATCGGTGCCAATTTGTCGACATTCTGGTGGTGGATCAGTCATGATCTGGGGCGACTTCTGCGGAGACCGAAAGACGACGCTGGACTTTCTCGATGGTCGTGTCACCTCAGTCAAGTACATGACTACTTTGCAAAATCATTTGCAACCTGCGTTCGACATCGGAACATAGATTTTTCAGCACGACAATGCAGCCCCACATGCAGCGTGCCACACGAAGACCTGGCTCAAGGACCAATGTTTCGACGTTGTGATGTGGCCCACGTGCTCACCCGGCCTCAATCCAATTGAGAAGTTCTGGGGATACATGAGCTGCCACGTCTACGCCAATGGACGCCAATTCTACTCGATACAAGAGCTCAAGAACGCCATCCAGCAGGTGTGGGACCAGATCCCGGCATCTTACCTCCTCACGCTTGTCTCCTCGATGCCGAAACGGGTTCAAATGGTAAAAGAAGCCAATGGAAATTATATTCCATATTAGCAACGCGTCAAACAGAGCAGACGAACAAATAATACAAACGTTTCTGCGTGCCCTTCTTCCCTGTGTTAGTCTTTATAACCCACCTTGTTTTGGTATTTTCCACTTTTTGTCAAAAATACGTCATTTTTGCGACGGAAATCACGCCATTAGACCCGCACGAAAACGAGCTAAACGACACAGTTTTCGGAATGAAAAAATGTGAAGCCGTTCCAGAAAAATCTAAAAAAAGGAAGTGTCCCAAAACCAATGGCGCGCACTGTAGATTTTAGGTACATCATGTGCGTATCTCGTGGAATTGAAACAATAGATTACTTGGGTTACTTCCAGTTTTGGACTGATCAATGACGTCACAACGGGCACGATTCTTGTGATGTCACGATATATGTCACACAATTGATTGATTGATTGCTCTTGAGAGGCTCTAGGCTGCGATCCCACGCCTCTTGTTCAATCGATATATCAATGATAGAAGCAAGTTGATCTTTGCGGTCGATCTGTTTGGGTTTTGTGCACTACCTGCGACGGGGTTATATACACACGAAATGGACGTATATAGCGCCTCTTTCAAACCCTGGGGACAGTCTGTGACAGATCATTCATTGTCACCATGACTGGGTGCCTGATGGCGACTAAGGCGTTGTACTAGATAGTGTAGAAATTGAAGGCCCGATAAAAAGACAGGAGGAGGTCTTGGTTCACGCTATTTTCGTTAATCTTCCTCAATGTTTAATCATGGATCCTAAATACAGCATCACTATGTGTATCTTGCAACGATCAAGTGCGAGCAATTGTGTTTTCCTGAATCGCCTTATCAGCAATGAAGACTCTGCCACGCAAAAACCGAGACCACAATCACCGCCATAAAAATCTGCACCGAATGTATTCCAGTACACAATGGAGGGCAAGTGAGAACCTACAATAGCATACAACACGTGAGGAGAACTATTTATTCCATCGGCAGCCCTTCAGTAACTTTTCGTCATTCAAATATCACAAGCCCCTAGAAATATTAGAAATGGATGATGGATGAGCGCACCAGTGAAATTTTTGCAATATGCTCACTATATGAGCATCATCACGAAGGTTTTGGCGCAAAATCCATTGAAAGATCGCAATAGTGGAAGAACTAATGATAGATGTCACAGGATACTGCCCATGAAATATAATCTCGAAACAGTAGAACAAGCGTGCAGGAGAAAGGTAAAAGATAATGCTGCAATCGCTATGCCTGTTGACCACTCGAGCGCCTCGCTTTATTTGTGCAGACGAATCTACTATCCTAATAAATCTCAAAATTGCTGAGCGATCTCCAGCCAGTATATCCGGGGGTTGTTACTTAGTATCCGTATAATGGAGCCAGATGACAAAAATTGCTTTTCGAAAAAACTATGCTCTCCCGAGTACGCTTTCGAATTGGTAGTATGGACAGAATTTGCTCAGTGGGAAAGCCATGGTCCAAATCATTGTCGTGGTTGTTGAATTGTCGCAAGCTTATAGTGTGCGAAGGAATCGCCTTTATCCGTTTTCTGGACAAAGTAATCTGGAAGTTTTCGAAAGATCACATTCTTGGTTTATCATGTATAAACTCAATCGATCTGTTAGCTACTCTGAGATAGTCTTCTTTGTTGCTTACGATTATAAAGCATGCCGAATATAATGTTTGAATATGAGACAGATCAAATAGGTACAAATTCCACAGTGGCTTCCTTTCGGATTGGGACAGCGCGGATCTGCTAAGCTTTGTTTGAAGTCTCTCACCTACAAGCGCATACGAACGGATTGTAGAATCAAGGGTGCGACTACCAAGTTGAGAAATTGCAGATCAATGTCGAGTAAAGGCGTACATTTAAATTATAAATATCATCTATGGCACATAATAGCTGAAGACGTGACTGAATGCTCTGATGTTGGAAAGGTAAACGGATATAGCTAGCAAGATACGTAATTCCAGCGAGTACACAAGGCTGCTGAGTTTAAATACCTTCAAATGAAGTGGGTATAGGAGCACGAATTTAAATCAAAACACTCAGGAGAGACTGATAAGTCCATACTGATGATATGTGCAAATGTTGCTATTGCTACTAAGGTGCTGAATATCGACTTTTGAATTTGTTGGAACAAAGTGATGCAATTTTCGCTTGTTAGACGCTTAGTGTCTCTAGTGGGACCAGAGACGACATTGCAGGGTTAATGTAAATTTGTTCGAATGATGCAGACGGATTCTCTATTACAAGTATAGAATTGAATTCGTTCATATTAAGCCAATTATATCAAAAGTTGGCATGCACGAACCAGTCAAAAAGCGATTCTCACCATGAACCGATGCGATGCAAATTCGGGATCTTGCACCAATGTCCATGAAATTTTCTCGTTGATGTCGACGCTTCTACTACCTGGAGTCCCTGAAAATTATCTGCAAGCTTGCAGGCAGTTTCTCCAGAGGCGTCATCTAAAAACTGTTTTTGAAGAGCGCAATGTTCAAGGATTATGCGCTTTCCCATCCTGTCACCAGCGCTTTGAAATGTGCGTGCATTGCATTTCTAATCATACCATACAATCTAAGCTGCAACATCAAGCATATACTTACAGGAATACCGCAAAATATCGAATTTCATTGAAACGCAAAAGCATCAAAGATGCTACTAACGAAACCCAATTCTGTTCGGACAGCTGCAACAAGGTGCATTTTACTGTGCTT
Organism: Albugo laibachii; assembly: GCA_902706625.1. Taxonomy (NCBI): domain Eukaryota; phylum Oomycota; class Peronosporomycetes; order Albuginales; family Albuginaceae; genus Albugo; species Albugo laibachii. The sequence goes on along the minus strand of CACSLJ010000034.1, from coordinate 136,140 downwards.
GCATAAAGGGATTGATTCATGATTTGATCTTCTCAATGGCGATCGTAGAATGCTCATATCTATGTATCAAAGCTAAAGTCCACACCTCCACAATTACTGCCACCCCTGCAACAAGTATTTGGCGCTGCACATCCGAACCCCTTCACGTGGGATTCTAATCGCATAGTGCCGAAAGAGTGCGCACCTTCGACTGGTCTAGCTCCCGCCCGAACGAAATGTGTATGGTCCAAATCGGTGGAGGCAAAGGTGCTGGAGAGAAGCGTACCAGCATCACCGATTCGCATCATCGAGAAAGCTGCATGCGAAAATAAAAATATCGAGTTCCCCACTGCCGCTCAAGCTGTTTTGATCGAAGGATTTGTATTCCCTGCTCATAAAGAAAAAGCCGCGAAGAGACTAGAAAATCGATTAGCAAAGTCTGTTCAGGAAGAGAAAGTAGATCAAGGATGTGACACAAGCGAAGAAAGTCAAAGTGACTCGGAAAGCTCTTCTGTTTGCAGCTCAGATTCTTCAGATGAGGAGGCTGATACGATCGTTTCGACCGAGCAGCTTTCTTTATTCTCAAACGTGTGGCGTTTATTTGCGTCATGGACCACTCGTCAGACACAAGAATTTCTTGTGCTAGGCAAAGTGTTGTCAAACGACGAGTCAACTACAGACGGAAGCGATCCACTGCGTCAGAGAACTCAAGTGGAACGGATGATGGCATTTGAGTCAATATTGGCCCGAAGTATTTGCCGCATTCCGGTAGGGAATGGAATATTCACAGACATATCGACACAGAAACGCATGAGTCTCATAGTCAGGACACTTAAATTCCCCGAAACGATCGACGGTCGTGACGAACAGCAGGTTTGTCTCATCATTCTCCTTGTCAATCGGTGGTAATTTGAGTTAGTCATGCTTGCTGTAGTGGCTCTGTATTGCGTTGATCTTTGTAACCGTTGCGCAACGGCACAACTGGGCTGAACCACCATTGTCATCATTATACGAGTGATTGATTCTCAAGCACTTTTGTAGCATGTGCTAACTTTTATTCATAGCGCTGTGCATGCAATCACTGGTCTTAACTCTGCCGAGGTAGACCAGATCTTAGGGCTCTTTCAGTATTCAGAGAGCGATTTTCCAGTCACGGAAGCAGAAGCCCTTTCACAAAGTATCGTGATACACCAAGACGGCATCCAGCGAAGCGATGCTCCATCGAAGGTTCGTTCGATCTACCTCGCAGCCGCTACGCTTGACGTTGGTTCTGACAAATTTGCACTTCACAGGCATGTCGAAGATGTCGACGATCCGTTTCAAAATGTACTTGCCATTCACGTAAGAAAAGCGTTGAAGCAGAAGTCTCTATCCAGGAACTTGATCGCTTGATGATGGAGGCCATGGAGCTACGAAAGGAACAAGAATTTTGAGATGTTTCTCACTTCTTCTTCTATCAATATTTGATTTGGAATAAATTTACCCAGAAACATTGCGATCTGGACATTGGTGTCGCTAGATTCTCGATTTCATTCTCAACCAGCCAAGAGTTCGTGACATTGAAAAATTATGAATTTATACGAAAAACCTGCCACCCGGAGCTACTCAGAGGTCTACTGAGGTCTTGTGATCTGCTTCCAAGGTTAATACCAAGCCTAAAGCAGCCTTCAGTAGCCATTGCGCATTCCTACACAAGCGACCCGACTCAAAAGTCACACTTTACCTTCACTTTTACGCTTCGAAAGCTCAATGCGGTCATGTAAGCTCACTACGTGTGGCGCTGATCGAGACAATTCACCAATAGTCTTTATTTCTTGCTATCGGGTATCGAGCATGAGCTCGGACTCTGCCCCATGAGCTGAGAAATCTGCTTGGTTATGAAGCGATTGGACGAAGAACTTCGATAGACCTGTTCTACCGCGAAACCACTCGCTTCTCGGAACAAGACAGCTGAAAAGATGTCAGTATATATTCCTATGACACCTGCTCACTCGGCGTTCTAGCTGGCATGAGCTGATCTGCCACTGAACATGACAACGAAAACACGCTGTCGAATATAAGTGAATGCAGCAGTCCTGGACATATTGGCTTTGGCAGCTCTAGACTAGCACAGGGACCGGGAGCATTGACAGTGACTAAATAGCATATAGCGTTGGCCGTTGATCAGTACCCAATTGATGGATATTGATTTGAATTCAAAAAAGTTTGATGAGTAGTTAATTGAGCATATCATTAAATCAAGACTGAAAGTGAAATAACGCCCGATGACATATACTGAAATGATTGGGGCACTATCACAAAAGAAAAGAATGTCCGAGGCAAATCATTGCTACCGCCTCGACCCATGATAAATGACTGACTGGCTTCGTCTGATCTACAGCAATTGCGTTCTACGAGCAACTTTCAGCAAGCAATGCGATATGAGTCTTCATGACTTTGGCAGTTTGTTCCACTGCAAGACGGGCCTTAGCTGCTTCCATCCAATCTCTATGCATCAAATCAGAAATGGATATCATGCCTATAAACCCAAAGAAAGGAACTCGTACTCGGATATTTGTGCAGGGACCCCCGAAAGACATTCGAGCTCCTTCACAGCACGGTGCAGATCCCCCACAGCTATAGCATAATCGGCTCGGGAATAAACGGCTTCAGCGTCCTCACCATCAATTGGTCCAGCTGGAGGAATTAGCAGGTACGATAACGCCGTACAGAAAAGTTGGCCAGCCATTCCGCTTCCATCCGGAACCATTGCAGCACGACGACCTGTTGCCTTTACCTTTTTAAATCGTCTTTGTAGCTCTGGAAGAGATGTAACACCGTGTTGTACAACCTTGGACGGTATTCTTGTGACCATTTCGTGAATGAATTCATCATCTTTGCCGATTTCAGTTAGCTTACGAATCTAAACAGCATAAAGTTCGATCACCGTTACCCAGTTGACTTTGCTCATGTGAAGTTACCTCTTTATATAATGGCACAGCCGCTTCGATCCGTTCAGACAAAGATAAGGCGGCGACAGAAGCTTTGTGTATCTTGTCCATTCCAATCAGAGATGCGTGAGAGAACACTAAAAAGTACTAACCTGATGACTGAGGGCTTCATATGTGCACGAATCATCCAAGACCTCGTTCAACGCCCGTATTTCAGAACGGTACAGCTCCAGCTCTTTGATTCGGTTGTGGCGCTCGGTAGTGACCACATTATCCAATTCACTTTCTTTCTTGCGAAGCTGTTCGTCGTAATGTTGCGCAAGAAGTTTTTTCTCTCGCTCAAATGTTGACTGCAGTTGCTCCTTATCATTACCTCCCAATCAACTTGCAACTCAATTAACAATCAACGAAGCTTCACGTACCAGGAGACTCTGACGTTGGCATTGTAATTTCTTCCCAAGCTCCCTTGCAAACGATACCCTGGCTTCTTCAGCATCTTTACGGTGTTCCTCGGACAGGATGCGCTCTTGCAATTCCAATTCACGGTGTAAAATATCTTTATGGCGTTCGACGTGACGCTGGATCATATCGGCGCACTATACAAACATGCAAGTCTATATACCGCTTGTCAACCAGCGCTAACTTCACCTCACCTTCACTTTTGCTTCAGTTTCCATACGTTTGAGAGCCTCCATGAGCCGCACGGCTTCCCATTTTGTGCGATGTTTCATCTCAGTAGCAAGTTGAGCAACACGAATGGACAAAGCAGTCGCATCCAGAGCCTGATCATCAAGTATACAAGTAAGTGGCAACGTCACAGAGAGAGGGTAAACGCGTACCTGGATGTCCTGTAGATAGCTTTTTTCAATCTCCTCATTTGCGGTGGTCACTTCCTGCTTCATTTCGGACATTAATGCATCCTAGCAAGCGTAGTCAGCGATACTGAAACCCTACATAATACTACAACCAGGAATACTATACTTTGACTGTGTGTATTTGTTCCACGGTGGCTTCCAATAATACTGATGGGGTCACCGACTGTTTCAATGAGTCGATTTCCTGGCGTTTCTGGTCAATCATCTCTTTCACGACTGAATCTTCTGCTGCCTTACTGCCTTCATTTGATTCTGACACTTCGGCTGATTCGGTAATCGCCTCTGTCAATAAGTCGATCTCTTGGCGCTTTTGGTCAATGATCTCTTCGGCTGCGGCATTTTCCGCTGTCATATTTGCTTCGTGCGATTTTGACTCTTTGACATTGTCATTTGGGTTCTCTACTGCCGACTCGACGACAGGAACCATAGCTGGTTCGGAAGTAATTGCATCTTTCGGGGCCGAATTATCGTACTCATCCTTACTTTCGACACCCGCTGACGTTTGATTCAAAGCGTTTTCAGAGTTGTTCTTAGATTTCTTAAGCTTTTCGCTAACTGGATATTTTTCCGTCGGAGATAGTTCTATTCCCAGAGGTTTAGAGTCTGTTCTTGCTAGAGGCGACACTACGTTGTAGTACGGATGCAGAGCTTCATGTATCTTTTTCCAAAATGCATACTTGTGTAAAAGTGGTGGATTCCAATCAGGATACTGTTTGCTATAAAGAAGCAATGCAAACGGAGCGCTAAGAGCGACGGCAGCGACAATTCCCGTAAATTTCGATTTGGTAGGCTCATTGGCGTCGGTGGAGTTGTTTCGCAAGTGTAGTCGATGTGCATTGAGACGGCAGCGACTGATTTTGTTGAGAGTTCGAGAACTCAATGACATCGAGCGCCACATTTTCGGATAGATCTTGTAGCGTTTTGATTGGCTTATATGTTTGCATAATGTATCATTGCAGCAGGCTCAACGTGGAGAAAGGAATAATGACGTTTTGTCGGACGGTAAGCCATTTATGTGCATCTCATGGGACAATTCTAGAATTCCTGAAAGAGAAATGACAGCAAATTCGTCGCTCATTACGATGGAAATACCAAAGCAAGCGACGAATCGTCGCTACCTGTCCATTTCTACTTGCAGCGAGCGTTCTCGCAGTCACGTACCATGATCAGGCAACGCATGGTTTTGAAAAAGAGAGTTTATCGCACAGATTTTATCTTATGAAGAGGAAGTATACAATATGCGAGTCTGAAGGAGAATCAAAATCAGATACAGTCGATGCGGAGGTGTCTCAATCGATCAAGAGCGAAGCGCATTGTAGACTAGATTCCACTACCAAACGCTGGTATCTTTACAAGGGAATCATGAACCCCGCTTCGGCCAAAGACTTGAGAATTTTCAAATGCTCCGACACACCGCTTGCAGATGAAATTGCTCATTATCTCGGCGTGTCATTGAACTCCATGCAGATTGGAAAATTCGTCGATGATGAGACAAAAATTGTAATCGATGAAAATGTACGCGGGTGTCGAGTTTACGTTATATGCTCTACTACGAATGTGGACCGGTATATCTAGAGTATCAGCATTGATTGAAGCTCATATTCTCGATTTCGATAGCATTGTGGAGCTCTTGTTGACGATTTCTGCAATGCGGAGATCTTGGGCCAAAAGTATAACAACAGTGATTCCATTCTACGGTCAAATCTCCACACTTTCTTAGATCCACATTTTTTAAAGAAAATTTTGGAGTAGGATATGGTCGACAAGACCGAATGCACAAAGGAAGAGAACCAATTGCAGCAGCGGTAAGTTTACTCTGTGCAACTTTGTTTAGTGTATAACATCGTGACTTCATGCACGAGTTAGGACATTGCCGAAATGCTACAAGTTATGGGTGTCGATCATGTTATAACTATAGATCTACATAGCGCACAGATTGAAGGATTTTTTAGGCCAACTGTTCCTGTGAGCTTCATTCTCTACGAAACATGAGAAGCTAAATATCTATTTCTGTCGTGTGATTTGTATACAGGTGGATAATTTGCAAGCATACCCAATCGGCTCCTATTATTTTGCAGAAAAGCAGCTCAAAAATCCGGTTGTAGTTGCTCCGCATTCGTCGGCGGTAAATCGCGCAGTATTATTCAGTGACATTCTGTCACAACAAACGGATGAAAGCATTCCTGTCGCGTTTGTAATCCGGAAGCATCATGTCCTGGATCAACCATTTGGTGAACTTGTGGGAAATGTCAAAGGAATGGACGCTATTATCGTGGATAATCTTGTTGACACTGGTGACACGCTGATGAAAACGGCAAAGGTTTTAAAGCAGCATGGGGCTCGAACCATTTCCGCATTCTGTGTCCATGGAAGGTTCTCTTCTAATGTGAGAGGCTCTAGTGTCGCGTGATTTACTAGGGCTGACTACTAAAGAGCGATTTGCGTGTACTTCTCTTAGGCGGTTGAAAAGCTGATAGCGTGCGAGGATTTGGACACGATCGTGACCACAAACACTATTCCTAATAGCCCGAGTGATGGGTCTGCAACCTCATCCGACAAGATAATTACTCTTTCGGTTGCTCCTTTTCTAGCACAGATGATCACGTCTATGCACACTAATGGATCATCCACCTTGCGTTTCGAGTAACTCGATCGAACAAAACTTTACGAAGATTTTGTTTACCATATACCACTAAATATATAAATATCAGTTTACATCGTTCGATGGGAAATATTGGACCATAATGCTCTGATTTCTAGATTCGTTCTCGTTAGAACAGAATGTGGCCAAAGCCAACGGCCTGTCGGGATGTGCTGACGGAGGAATGCAGTCTTACATATTGTACCCTATTCTTCGTTTCTGATGTGCGTGGGATAGTGGATACAGAGGACGTGACGGAGTTGTTGGTGATGGGAAGCTCCAAGTTGGCTAATTCTCGCCGCTTCAATGCCCTTTATCACAGCTGTAATATAATATTGGCAAGATGTTAACGTAGTAGAGACACACGTATTCGTAGGTTCGTAGAGACAATTCGGGAATGTGTACAGAATTTACTGAATATATACAGATCTCGATTCGCTTAGACTTTCCTATGCCAAATCACTGTGGACGGACCAGCGGGTAAAAAATTCCTGATAAGTGCCGAATATTCGTACTGAGCGTGTCTTTCTGAAGTTGAAGGAAGTCAAACTCGTTGCCGGAAATTATTGTTTTGAGTCCTCTATAGTGTCCTTTAACGAGGCACCAATTTACAGGAGGATGCTACAAGATAACTAATGAATAAAACAGCGAGCTGATTTTAAGATTTGTAAACACGAGGAATGCCGTGCAGCAACATGAAGTCATGAACGCAAATAAAGCCAGATACATTCTTTAATATCAAATATCGGATATTGCAAGCAATGCCCTCACCAGCCTTTTCCCTTATTGTGAAGGAATTGTTCTTTTTCAGGTTGTATGAACATTGGTTTGCTTTGTGTGATTATTATCTTGCTGTCAACTGTACGCATTCCGCCATAATGCAATAAGCATAGCCAGCTCGCCCAGCTTGACCTGGCGTAAGAATTATGCAACACTCGAGCCAGCTTGAATTTTAATTTACCAATGGCGTATTATTTCTCAAATCCACCGATTGATGTCTCAGGCAGCGTCGCTCAATAAGAATTATTTTGTCGCTACCGTCGTCTCTAGCGACGTTAACATCTTTATTTGGGCTGACAAATGAAAGAAAGGATCCGTTTTTCCAACAAATATGATGAGGTAAGACGCGTGTTAACAATGCTTTACGTACTGTGTTATTTGTCTCTCCTAACCAAAGCACACAGTCTCGTTCCAATGTAAATCCTTACTCGGATTCGGCTGCCACATACTGATTCGATATTATTTTCTCTTATGCATAGCTGGACTGGACTATGTTGCTCGCTGTAATTTCAGCTCTTGAGCACCATCATCGTTCATTGTCCTCATTCGCTTTGTGCTTTCAAATATCAAGTATTTATTCACATTTTTAGCGGGTATGTGCCGAAGATATTGATTGTATGGAAAATGAACGCCCCTGCGTGACAATTTACAGGTGTCACAGGTAGGTAATGTCATGTGTGATTCTACCAGCCATACGTATCGCTTTGTTACAGATATGAAAACAACTTTGCGCTTTAGGGCGAGGCACTTCAAGCAAGCCTCTGTATCTTTCGCATTCTTGAACTTATTCACGTTTGAAAAACCTGCATCTCTTAGTTGCCATTGGACCACGATCACATTTGCAGTATGAATAGCTGCGGGTGCTATCCAGTGACTTTCCGGTAAATCACAATCGTTCTCATGTAGAAGCAAGTCCACTGCTAAATCTGAGGTTATTTGATTCGATTCAAATGTGAACGTAATCGTTGGCATAAGCTCTATAGATAAGCAGCCAAAATCATTCTTGTAGAAGTTTTCCAAGTGAATAGCGCTTTCTGAATTCAATCTCACCAAGTATGTGATGTCTGATAGTTTCCAATATACTATGTTTGGAAAGTACTGGAGACAAGTAAAATTTTTCTCGATTATTTGTTGTACCAAAAAAAAGCGCGACGACGCATTGGCTCACGACTCTGCTTATGTACAGGTAATTTTGCTTCCACCGATTCAAAACGTAATTGGTGGTAGGCGAATTATCCACATGACGCGAGTTCAGCATATAGTTTCGCTGATTATGGTTAAACCACACACATTCTTACACGATTGGCTTGTTTCATTATTTAATTCCATTTCGGTGAAGATGAAGATGAGATGTTCTCCGTTGAGTCTTTCGTTTGCGCTTGATTCGATCTTGTCTAATACAACCATTCCCTCGTATAAATCAGCCAGACATCCCCAGCAACGTCGAACCTTCGCAGTTGCAGAATTTGTTACCGTTCTTGCTGGTTACACTATACGTCGATGATCTACTCATTGGATCACAATGCAGAACGATTGCATCAAAATCATCGCAAGAAACGTTTGTATTCTTCGTCTGTCTTCGGACCAGATACTGTTTGAGGTCGATATCTCAATATATGGTTCTTCTACTCCTGGAACCTTGTCAGAGTTTCTCCTCTGAAACAATGGTGATGACGCTCGAAATCTGAATAGGTCACAAAGGTCCTTTTCCAGTAAGGCAGTGGGACATTTGCAAACTCCTGATGTGAGACACGCTTTCTTGAACTGATTAAGACCTTGTGCATAGATCACATAAACGATACTTAGGTGCTTCTGATATAAAAAATATTTTTCAATTCTTCCCAATTCACTGGCTTTCTTGATACATGCTTCGCATAAAGCACTAGCAGAATTGGTGTTTCTGTACAGGCGTTGTTGTGTGTACACACAGCGACCCGGTGTTAAAATTGTTATGTGTGCGGGGTCGCTGTCAGGAGGGATGCCAGTGTCGCGTTTTTTCTGTGCATTGTATAGGTTCACTGGAATTTGGTCGTTTGAACTTGGTTTGACTTCGTATGATTCGTAATAGGCTGAGGGAAGTGATAGTTCTCCACTTATGCCATCGGTCATGATAACTGCATTGGTCTTTGTGAAATCGAACCTAGAACATAGCTGATAACCTAAGCAACTCATCAAGTTTCTTGTGAAAAACTGTGGTGCCCCTACAGCCCAAAACGACAGATATATAGCGCTTTGCTTCATAGACGATTGTATTTGTTCCATGTGATTCGCTCCTGCATATTGCAATAAACACTTCTGGCAGTCTTCTGATGCTGTTGCTGAAAAAGAGATATTCAATGAGTCTAATTTAATAGCAGAAAGTGCCCAGTCTCGAAACACAAGCCAGACGAATGGATACCAAAGCCTGTTCATCGCGAAGTTGACTAATGGGACCCTATCGAACAATATGTACACGATATACCCATACTACTTCTTGGAATTGCTGCAACATTACTCTATTGTCGTCGACAATGTTTTCTATTTACTCTATAAACGCATAACATTGCAGAGCGACTATACTAGTTCTTAGGCCAATGGCAATATTTAAACACATGTACCACGATTGTCCAGTAGAATTAAGGCTGATACAATTTTTCAAAGTATAAAATAAAGAAATCTTAAGAAATGTTCTGAGAAAAGCATAGCCGCCATCGGAGGTGTACTCTACAAACGATAATGCTATTCTTTTTGCTACCTACCAGCGCAGTTGTTTGTACGAAATGCTTGGATGTGCCGTTTCGAACACTCCATAAGTGAGGTCTGGTCAGATTACGACAACACTAGTGTACCACGTTAATATCTCGCTATAAATTGGAAAATCAATGTGACGGCAGCTATATTTCCATCAGATTCTTTATGCTTTCTCATGAATACATTGCAAATTCGGAATTGTGACCGGTATGCACAATTACAGAGTGCTGTACGTACCCTAAAATCCATCTTATAGGTGGTCGCAATGTACATACCGCCTTTGTTTAGTTATTGGAAGCCGCTAAGGCCACAGCCCAAACTACTACAGCCACAGTCTAAACTACTGTACATAGGGTCACTAATATGATCATTAGTGTAAGATCAAATATAAACCTTTGCCTGAGTAATTGCCAATATTCATGCTGGTGGCATGAACGTTAAGATAAATATAAAAATTGAAGCCGCTATTGCTACTAATTTCTCGTACGAGCTACGAGATGGAGGACACGTTGTTCACTACAAATTTGATCGTGTGGGCGTAGATTAAGATCTCCACGGGATTTCAGAAGTTGTAAGATTGTGGAAGGGTCAAGGCAGCGTTCTTGTCGATTGTCCTTTCAGAGGAATCGGAGACAAGTTGAGTATATCTATCAGCAGCAATGATCATTTCAATTAGACTATCAATTTAATTAACCCTTATCCTAAGTTTTAACCCTTATCTCAGTTTCAACCCTAAGCCGTGACCTAAAAAGAATTAATAATGGCCAATCTGTGATGTTAGAAGGTCATACAATACTTTTAGACTGTGGCCGTAGTAGTTTTGGACTGTGGCCTTAGCGGCTCCCTTAGTTATTACTGACTTTCTTTATAACGGACAATGCAATATTAGCCAATTACCGTTTTAGATCGACATGGTCTTTCGAATTTAGTTACAACAGAAAAAATAGGAAAGTTCCTGTTTGATGTTCACCACGCTATCTGATCAGTGTAATCGAGTGGTCTACATTAACGTGATGGCTCGCAATTCACTGGGAGGACCCGGACGGCTACAGAACAAGAACGCACGCACTGCGTTCACCGCTCGTCACAAACTTGCGGTCGTGGCAAGCTTCAAAGAGCTTGGCGACATTTCTGCGGTCATTCGTGAGCTTTATCCGAATTTGGCTTGCAGCACATTTGAGAGTCGAAGGAAGCTGATTTATCAGTGGATACGAGACAGAGAGGCGCTCGAACGCGTGTGTGCGTCGCCTGTACAAGCAGAAAAGAAGAAAGCTCGGAGTCTCGGTGTCGCAACCATTTTGTCTGCTGACGATGAGCGTGTTATCGTCATCTGGGTGAATGAGCTGCGTGGCTTCGTCATGCCTATTACCACCACGATGGTGCAACTGAAAGCGCGAGATGTGGCGAGAGCGAGCGAGACAGCAAGCTTCACAGCCTCAACCACTTGGCTAAAGTTATTTAAGAACCGACATAAATTCATCATGCGCGCGCACACACGTAAAAGGACAGAGCACCCCCGCCTACGCTGACCAAGTGGCGGTCGATTTTGGCAAGACGGTGCGGCAAATGGCAAGCGACCTTGGTGTCTCGAAGGTCTACAACGCTGAGCAAACAGGTGTGTGTTTATCCGTTTGTTCACCATTTGCCTCATCGTCCCTCATACTACTGTATTGCAGCCTGTTTTTGAAAATTACATACCAACTCGCACGCTCACAAAGAAAGGAGAGAAGACTGTTTGGGTTCGCTGCAGCGGCAAAGAGAAGAACCGTGTTACGGTCATGCTGCTCGCTGACTCAGACGGTGTCAAGTACCCACCTAAACTCGTCTACAAAGCTGCCCCGTCCCAGATTCCCTTAGTTGCCGAAGAGAATCGTGTGCAACGAAATGGCTTTGGAGTCCGGCTGTGGAAGCGAATGCAAAAGATCCAGGAGCGCACGAAGATGCACGTGTACGGCAATAATACAGCGTGGTGGAACTCCAACCTGCAGCTCAAGTTTCTCGAGACGTATTTCAACTCGCATCCTGACATGAGCGTCCCAATACTTCTCTTGCTCGACGACTTTAGCGGGCATTGGACGCAGCCAGTACGCGACTACGCTACAGCTATCAACGTTATCATGTTGAAGGTGCCTCCCGCCTACACTTCTGTCTGCCAACCGGCAGATGCGTCTTGGATGAAGCCGTTCAAGGACCAGATTCACGCGCAATGGATCGACAATTTGCGTGAACAGATTGGAGAGTGGCGCTTCCGCGAGCCGTTCAAAATGAAAGCGCCAGAGCGCGAGAACGTTGCCGATTGGATCCGCACCGCCTGGGATCACATTTCTATTAAAACTATCAGTGGCGGGTATCGCACAACACACACGGCAGTGGGAGACGAGAACTAATCTGCATGCTTTGTCGTGAGTGAGCTGGCGAGACTCAGCTTGCTGGACACCACGCTGGGAGAGATTGACTCAGACAATGAGTTTGACAAGTAGTTTTGAGCTAGATATGCAATAAAACACGTAAGTCATGGTCGGCACCGGGCTTTACTGATAAACAGGACCACCTTCTCTGTTGATGATTATCTCTATAAACAACAAACCACTAGCACGCTTAGCACGCTTGGAGTCAAGTGCGACTATTTCTATCGACTTCACACGCACATTTAAGCAAAAATTACTGCCCATACGGACACATTCTGAATTAAAACAATTGTGGACCACATTATCCAGCACAACTTGAGTCGCCCCCATAATTTAATGCACATGCATTTTTGCAGGACTTGTTTTCTTTCAAATATGGCTGTCAGATATAGCTAAACAAGGGCGGTATACGGTACTAGTAGAGCCTTCCAAAAATGATAGCACCGCCTATGACGCGCATTTTGTAAAAATGGAAGCTTGAGGCGAACACTGGCGTGGTCCACACTTCAACGTTTTCTTAGGGTATATTCCAAAAGGTGACACGCTTTGAAAATTTGACCAAAATGTGACACGGTTTGTTTAAAACACACTTGTTTGATTGTTAATCGGTTTGTTTACACTTGGGCATGGTAAATTACACTACAGCTCAAGGAATTTGTACAGAATGCACCTTACAATATAAAAAACCCATACAACCTGATTTTTTCAGTGCTTGTCTTGAGAAATGCGGCAAGTGGCTCGATTATGACGGTTTGCGATTATGCGGTCCACTTTCATCGCGTGACTTGATGCGCCTCTTCCTCGGCCTGCCTGCCTGACGAACGTATTTTGCCGGTAAGATCGAAAGGTTGGGTGTGAGAGTGCTCTCCTCAGGGATCTCTAGCGATCCGACCGTATCTTGGAATGTCGTAACTTTGTATTAGTCACTGACTAAATCTGATATCACTGGTGGACTCTCTTGACCCGTCAATGCTGCGAGAATATGGCGACATGGGACCTTCAACTGCATCCATGTCACACACGAGCATTCAGGCGTCACAGTATCGACTCGTCGCCGCTTCAGAGGATATGTAACGCGTGCAACGAAGGCAACATCGTCGGAACTAAATACAGCTGAGTACTCCTCGGCTACCTTCAATTGAGTCTGGAACTCCATTTGAGCTCTTGAAGTAATACGTCTTCCTTTATCTAACCACTTTTTAAGCTGCTTGGACCGAGAGTACGTCTCGCCCATCAGAATCGTTCCATACGCCTTGAAAAATTCAAACGGGACCATAAGTCTTGGCTTCAACCTGAGGCTCTTCGCTTGCTCACTTTCTACAAAGTTCGTGGTACGCCATCCATACAGTGGTATAACCTTGAACTGGGGATATAAGGCCCACTTCGCAGCAGGAATAGCACGAAAATATGTCGCAGCGCTTGTGTTGACCTGTCCGAGCTTCGTGATTGCGTCATTGAGAGCAGCTTCAGTGGTAGCTGCATTGGCAGCCCACACGAATGTGTCGTGACTGATAGCGAGCCGTAAGGTCTTGTCTGATCCCATGTTGCCTAAAGTGGAGAAGTCAACACGCCAAAGGTCAGTGATATCATAGATATCCAGATCGTGACGAAACAAAACAATATTGTACGTACCAATGATGTGACGGACACAATGTATGTTGAAGATACCGGGACTAGTCGCCGCCGATATGAAACCAATGTTACGATCACTCAAAGTGGGACTTGACTTGAGAGGAAAGACATGAGATAAAGTTATGATCGCTAAAATGATCATACGCATCCCAAACCGGTTTTGCCAATCGCCACAGAACAAATGGGGTGCGGCTATTGCCACAGACGCTTTGGCTATTGCCACAGACGGTAGCATTTAATTTGGTAATAGTCACGCAACATAATATGATTGGTCGATTGCATGTTTACCTTAGCTCTCACAGCATTTGATATTGCGTAGAACGAATTAGCTATAGAGTACGACTCACCTATGTATTAGTATATCTTTAAGGGACATTCCGGTGTGCCTAAAGTAAAATAATCTGATCTCTTATCTAAACCCAGACATCCGACTGAATCTCAGCACTGGATTTTCTTTCTTGCACCTCTTAGAGTCCGAGCGGTGTCCTTTTTCGCCACAAGTTTGACATGAGCGTTTATTTGTCTTCTGGGTGACTTCCACATACTCAAATCCTGATAAATCGCGTCGCGTCGATCCGATATGTCGGCGAGGCCTTTCTTTCGAGCGCACAATTACTGGCTCTTGCAGAGTTTTTGGAGTTTGCTGAGAGAGTCTGTGAAGCTCTTCGAGTGTCGCAATCTGCTGATGGTCTGGTAAGGCCCTGAAACTGGAACGAACTTGGTCAAGCACCATTGAAAGAATTTTATCCGGTCGCGACAAACGTGGTTTTAATTGTTGGGGTTTAGCCAAGTGCCAATGTGAATGAATGTTGCTCAACTGCAAGTCTTGTTCTTGATCCAGATATAGACGCAGTTTGTGTGAGTAGGGAAGACCCCAGACCGTGTTGAAAAATCCCGTGCAGTTTACTTCTTCATTTTTTGCGGCTGACGGGCGAGCTTCAGCTGTTCGTAAATCTTGTTCAGCGCGAGATGAGAAATTTTTAGGTTGATATTTTGAAAAATCATCCCCTGAGGCGTGGGCTGTGCATAATTACATATTCTCATTTGCTGACGCTGCCGGACACGTCGTATTCTGCATGATTATTACCAATCGCCAAGTAAAGCTTCTCATAGCATGAAAGGAGGTTATTCATGCTATTTGACATGTACTACTTCAGAATACGATGAGCGCTTTCACCCCGCGAGGTTACAGTGTGGCCGAAATGCGTTATGCGGTCAGTCCATGCACTAACAAACATTTCTTTGTAGGGAATCCATGTGTCGAATATATATTTGACGATTGCACTTTCTGTACGTAATTCGAAACACTTCAAGAGTTCACTAAGGGAATCTTCCGATCTTGCATACATGATTGCTCTCCATTCCTTCATAAATACCTTCCAACCTTCTTCATTTGGGAAATATGCTGTGCATTTTCTTACAGTGTTTTTTTCAATACGCCATACACATAAAAGAATGTGGGAAGCAGGAAAGTGCTCACGAATGCTTGAAATTAACGCCACTTCGCGATCAACAACAAAAACTCTCGGAGGAGCATTGTCCTTAAAGATCGATCGGAAGAAGTTCATTGCTAGAGAGTAGGAAGATCGACTCTCGTTTGTCATAGAAACAAATACGACTGAAAATGTGATATACATTGACGAGCATCCAACGAGATGCAACAACGGAAGCTTCAATGCATTTTTTTTGTAAGTGGCGTCTACTAGAAAGACATCATTGTGACTCCAAGCCATCTCTGTTGATCTTGGATGGGCGAAAAAAGGTGAGAAATACATCCGTCATAGTCGTTCACGATTGTTTCCACATCGAATTCCAAACCGCGAAATTCCTTAGCAAGGACATTCATCGGTGTACGACCATCTAACGATTTATAGCTTGAAGCTTGGCGGACATTCTTCAGTTTGATTTTAGGCAAAATAAGTTGGTGATCCTTCCTCAAACAAGTTTGAATGCTTCTTGTTGGGATTCCAGCATCATACCATCCAACTATTGTCTCTTCCATTTCTTTTACGAGTCTCAGATGGACAGGATCGGCGCTCGTGGATGTAGATGGCATATGGTTGTGATCCTCTTTGATCAAACTGAAGGTCCAGTGAAAATTATCCTGCTTCGCTTTCAAAATGAAAGGACAATTGACGAGTGCCGTCGATGTTTTTCCTTTCCTTGTTTCTTCATATAAGCCAAGACGATTGCGGTAAGAGCCACCCCGATCATATTTGTAAAAGACCGTAGATTTTCCATTACGCTGCTTGTAGGATGATTTAGTTACAATACCATAGCCTTGAGTGGCAGCGAATTCGTTAATGCCACTTCCATGGCTTCGCGAGAACTTCGCTATTAACGCCAGTTCGAGATCAACAACAAAAACTTTCGGAGCATCATTTTTCCTAAAGATCGATCGGAAGAAGTTCATTGCTAGAGAGTAGGAAGATCGAATCTCGTTTGTCATAAAAACAAATGCGACTGAAAATGTGGTATACATTGATGATCATCCAACGAGATGCAACAATGGAAGCTTCAAAGAATTTGTTTTGTAGGTGGCGTCTACTAGAAAGACATCATTGTGACCCCGAGCCATCTCTGTTGATCTTGGATGGGCGAAATAAAGGTGAGAAATACATCCGTCATAGTCATTCACGATTGTTTCCACATCGAATTTCAATCCGCGAAATTTCTGTACAAGGGCATCCATCGGTGTACGGCCATCTAATGATTTCTAGCTTGAATCTTGGCCGACATTCTTCAGTTTGCTTTTAGGCAAAATAAGTTCGTGATCCTTCCTCAAACAATTTTGAATGGTTCTTGTTGGGATTCCAGCATCATACAATCCAATTATTGTCTCTTCCATTACTTTTACGAGTCTCATATGGACAGGATGGGCGCTCGTGGATGTACATGGCACATGGTTGTGATCCTCTTTGATCACACTGAAGTTCCAGAGAAAATCTTCCTGCTTCTCTTCAAACGGAAAGGGCAATTGACGAGTGCCGTCGATATTTTTCGTTTTCTTCTTTCTTCAGTTAAACCAAGACGATTGCGGTAAGAGCCACCCCGATCACATTTGTAAAACACCGTAGAGTGTCCATTACGCTGATTGTAGGATGATTTAGTTACAATACCATAGCCTTGAGTGGCAGCGAATTCATTTCATGCCTTTCCCATGGCTGCGCGAGATCCAAAGTCAACTCCAGCAAGCTTTTTTGGGGGCTGCAGAAACGTTTTGTGTACGTTATCGTCATACTCATTGCTGTTTTCTGAATCCATTTCAAATGTGTATGTCTGTTGTTGAAAGTGAGAATTGAACTTGAGCAGAAGGAGGTAGAAGTAAACGTGAATGTATTTTTGTTTCGTTAACCTACTAGAACAAGCATATGTAAAAGAGACTTGCGCCTTTTCCGTTCGCGAAGCGGGATAGTGCGGGCGCACTTGACCTGTGACAAACATTTCAACTCCAGCAAGCTCTTTTGGTGGCTGCAGAAACGTTTTGTGTACGTTATCGTCATAATCATTGCTGTTTTCTGAATTCATTTCAAATGTGTATGTCTGTTGTTGGAAGTGAGAATTGAGCTTGAGCAGAAGTAGGTAGAAGTATAAGCGAATGTAGTTTTTGTTTCGTTAAACTACTAGAGCATGCATACAGTATGCAAGAGAGATTTGCGCCTTTTTCGCTCGCGAAGCGGGATGGTGCGGGCGCACTTGACCTGTGACAAACAAATCTGGTCATTGGCTCACCTGCTGAAACTTACAGGTTCAACATGTGTGCCAGATATTAATTTACACTTTCGATCAATATGTTATTTTTTTGAATATTACCCAATCAAATGCTACCGTCTGTGGCAATAGTCAAAACGTCTGTGGCAATAGCCGCATCCGAACAAATGTTATGTAGACCACGCATTTTGATCTTCAAGTTTTGTAGCTTCCAACACGTAAAGTACATGAATTTTACACTTGAAAAGATCTATCAAGTGTCTTAAACAAACCGTGTCACCTTTTGGGATATTCCCTTTTTTTCAATGTGTTTTCGAAGTGACGGCCAAAAACACCAATTATACCACATTTGCCAGAGTCTACTCTAGTCTGATGGTACCTCCGCGATGTTTTCGTGGGCCCGTAGATAAGTTCACGAAAGGTGAGCTGATTGTACTGAGATATACAAGGGGTGAAGGACTAGCATGGGGATTCAGTTTAATTCGGGAGCAGTGTGGAACAGCAATGTTTTATTAATTTTCATTACTAACATTCATGTTTGCAGACTGATCGACAACGTCCTGGTCATCATCAAGCACATTTCCACATGGACGACAACAGATAGCTTCTCTAAGTCTTGTACGACCGCATCAAACAGCTCTTGCATCTCAATTGCCTCGTCTGGTTCAACAGCAGTAGCGTACCCAACTTCAAGCTTACAGTGAGCAAACCCTGCCACGACCATGGACGTCGAGGCATTGCTTTCACAGCGTGCAACGTCTGCTCGATCTGGAGCCTTCATCTTGAACGTTAGTACTGTCGGTCTGGTTCGGTGATCAGCAATCTGGCCTTGTAGACCCACTTCACGCTTAAAGTTTCTGCAGAATTGTGGAAGTGTAGTCGCGAGGTCACGATCACGACTACGTTGATGGCCGGAAGTTGCTGCCGTCACAGCACGATGCTCAACTTGGGCGCGCTGCTGCTTCCAATTGAGCACGAGCTTGGGCTTTGATCCTTTTGGACCGTCGTCCGTGGTGGAGAAGAACCGTGAAATGGTGGCGCTGATACCCGCTGTTGCGTAGTAGTTGATTAGATTTAGCTTGAAAGCATAGTCGTACGGTTGTCTTCTGTACATCTTCTCCTGTCTTTCTCCACCGGAGACACGGCGCCGGCCGGTGGGTTCGTTACTTTTTCTTGACCCATGAGAGCTGTTCTAATCGGTGATGAATGGGACAAAGCAAAATGGAAAGTGTTTTATTATTTGGATTCCTTACTAGCTAGTCTAAGCTGTGGTCTATACATGCGAACTCAACAAGTATACATATCTATTTACCGATTGGCGGAATACGATATGCAATTAGCTGATTGGCTTTTTCACTCTTACATCATTCATCTTGGTCATCTTACGTCATCTTATGACGTAATGCAGATACTACTCCGATACCTTGATCTATAACAAGCAGATTGTGTCAAAGGGTTGGTATCAGTTTCATCCTATTTTAGACTCGTTGCCCTACTTTCAAAGCGCTACGTCCTATTTCACAACTACACGTAATTACGCGTGTGTGTTAAATCTGCTCCAAATAAAGGGTGCCGCCTATACATGGATTCTAGGGTACCGTATACTATTTTTCACTTGTCACCTTTTGTCATACAGTATGTCGCACACTTCTCCACCAATGACATGCGAGATATAATACCGGCCTTTTTTTGCAATTGTCCATGATATGTTTTGCCACCTTTTTAATTCTCGATAATGAATGGAAGAACACGCGTCAATGGAAACAGCCGCCAAGAGAAGCAGTACACGCGCACGGCAACTCCATTCGAGCGCCAGCTGGCCATCATCAACTTCTACGATGACACCAGCAGCATGAGCAGAACACTTGCCAAGTTCTTCCCCGAGCTTCCGGGGCAGTACAAGAGATCAAAAGCGCGATTAATCCAGCGGTGGGCCCTCAAGCGAAGTACGATCGAGGCACAGTGCACCAGCTACAGAACGCGTACTATGACAAGGGTGGCACGCGCTGGCCACGGCCTGACACTAGGCAAAGACAGCGAAAAGACAATCGTGACGTGGATCAATCTGCTGCGAAAAGATGGCGTTCCTTGTCGTCTAGAATGCTAAAGAAGAAGGCCACCAGCATCGCCAATTCAATGAAGCTTCCAGAGGGCTCGTTTGCTGCGTCACCGAGCTGGCAGAAAGGATTTTTACGTCACAATCGAATGTCAATGCGGACAAGAACGCGACAAGGACAGACAACTCCAGCAGAAAGCAGATGAGACGGTGCGAGCGTTTGCGACGAAGGTGTCTGAGCTTATGGTCACCCATGGC
Source organism: Albugo laibachii (assembly GCA_902706625.1). NCBI lineage: Eukaryota > Oomycota > Peronosporomycetes > Albuginales > Albuginaceae > Albugo > Albugo laibachii. Next base: position 116,140 of record CACSLJ010000034.1, on the reverse strand, counting down.
ATCGAAAAGATCTACAACGCAGATAAACTGGCGTCGTCTTCGAGTACGTGCCGAAGTTTACCGTAAATGACAAGGGGCAGAAGACCGTGTGGGTGAGGAATGGTGGCAAAGACAACGAGCGATTGACTGCAATGCTTCTCGGGGACAGTGAAGGCACTAAGTATCAACCGTTCATCGTTGTCCACACTACGAAGTCCAATAGAGTCGAGCAAGCAGTAGAGAACGACAGCCAGCGACACGGGTTCGGAAAAGCAATGTGGAAGAAGATCAAGCCTGTACAAGACGCAACGGGACTACAAGTTAACGGGAACAGTACGGCATGGTGGAACTCACGATTGTCGCTCGCGTTTCTAAGCTACCACTTCGGCTCTCCCCCGACGAGAACGACACCCCAGTTCTTCTTCTTTGGGACGACTTCTCGGGTCATTGGACTGGAGAAGTCACGGAGTTGGCAACAACCCTGCGCGTGGTCTTAGAGCACGTTCCCCCCAAGTTCACCTATGCCTGCCAGCCAGCAGATAATTCGTTGAACTAGCCATTCAATAGCCGTCTACGAAGAGCATGGGTCGATCACATCACTGAATCAGTCGAGGCCGACTCGAGACCGTACCTGTACAGGCCACCATCAAGAGAGCGAGTCATCGAATGGGTAGCTGAGGCATGGAGTGGATTGTCGAAAGAGACGATTCAAAGCGGGTTTGTGCGTGCCAAATTTCCCGCCGAAGGGAGGCGAGTTGTTGCTGAAGAGCTAGATTCAGATAATGTAGCAGAAATTCTTGAAAGTTTGTGTCTCATAGAAACAAACGTTAGTGATCTTGAGCCGGACGACGATCTATCATGTGTTGAAGCAAGTGAAGCGGACGGCAAGGGCGCGAAAGGCTCTGGAGGAGAAGATGTGGATGTAGAAATGAGCGAGTGTTACATGTAGGGTCAGTTTCTTATAAAAGTCAGGGAACAGCAGTAACCTGCCTAATCACACCTATCATCCACCCAAGGTCGTTGTTGTCGGAATTCCTTTAAGCTAACCCAAGTGAGGACCTGTCAATCGGTCGAGTTAGCCTACAGGCTTGGAGATTTAGTGTCTATAAATGCTTGCGACTTGGTCGCGGCTTCCCAAACCAAACTTTCGTACCGATCTGACTCGAGTATATTTTAAACATTTCTCCAATCAGTGCAGACCAGTTTGTATTACGGTATTTTATTAAAATTATGTACATACGTTGTGAAATCTCGATGGGTTCGAGGATTGTGTATACGGTATATCATTCTTAAAATGTGATTACATAAAAATTCGGGGGGAGCTCTAATAAGGGGTGCGTCAATTTATGAATTCTGGGGCGTCATTTTAGTGATTCCCTAAATTCATATAAACAAAAGTTGTAGCGTAGGTTATCACAGGTCGAAATGATCACCGTCCACTATTTCAATCTGATACAATACCCGATCAATCAATTGACACCATGGTAACGTGTGAATCTCGTGATGTGCAAATGACGTATCCTTTTTATAAACTATCGTTATTCAGAAAATCATGCGACGATTTCAATCCCATCACAGCGATTTCATACACGATATGAGCTTTGATTTATACGGTAAAAGATTAGCAACGTGTTCTTCGGACCGTAAAATCAAGATTTGGACACTTCGGTTCAAGCGGTGCAAGCAAGGAACTTGTGACAATTCCGAGTGGGTACTGGATTCTGAATGGAGTGCTCATCAAGCAAGTGTTTGGAAAGTGACGTGGGCGCATCCAGAATTCGGTCAGATCATTGCGTCCTGTTCATTCGACCGGACAGTTTCTATTTGGGAAGATCAAGGTGTTCTGCATCATCGCCAAGCAGATTCGCAAACCTCGCTAGAGGCTGCAGGAAATTTGATAGGCTCATCAGTGGAGGGTACTTTCCCTTCCTGTGTGCCGTCAGGCGGGTCTTATAATGCTAGCGGCATTCGAGAAAGCTGGAGGAATCAAGCTCAACTGGTGGATTCAAGAGAGTCTGTGCATGATGTCAAGTTTGCACCTCGCCATTTGGGGCTTCGATTAGTAAATTGCTTTGACAGCCAGTTGAGATCCTATTTTTACAGCTAAATTGTCTAGGCAACGGCATCAGGCGATGGATTTGTACGAATGTATGAAGCGATCGACGTTGTCAATCTATCGCACTGGCCGCTTCAAGAAGAATTTCTGGCTGATCGCGATGGAGCGACTTGTATATCATGGAATCAGTCTCGTATTGATCCACCGACAATTGTAGTAGGCGGTAATAGTAACATAGTGAAGGTTTGGGGATACAGCAATGCATTTCGTCGATGGCAAGCTGTAGTGGAACTGCAAGGGCACAATGACGCGATACATGACGTATGTTGGGCACCAAACATGGGGCGTTCTTTTCATTTGGTGGCAACAGCGAGTAAAGATCGGGTTGTGCGCATATGGGAGCTTCGATTTAAGTCAGATGGTACAATCGGTGACGTCCCTAATGCTTCAACAGGGACACTGAGCACTACTGCAGTCAGTAGTAACGCTGGCGGAAATAGTCAGCTACCCCGATGTACAGTCAAGCTGGTAGCGAGCAAGCACCACCACGACGCCGAAGTTTGGCGTGTTGAGTGGAATGTCACAGGTACAATGTTGGCGTCATCCGGTGACGACGGCACAGTGCACATGTGGAAATGTGATTGCGATGGTAATTGGGTTTGCATTAGCACCATTGCTGGAGACCTGGAACCATTTCCCCCTCCTCGTACGCAGCCAAATCCACAGGATGCTAGTATCTGAGGCACGCGGACATGTCATCCAATTTCGAGTTTGTAGGCAAGTCAATGGAAGAGGTGTGACCGTAAATGCCGGCTAAATATACAGTAATAAATATTACATTTACCGAGACAGTCACTCTATCTGCGGCATCAATGTATTCGGTACATTCCAGTTCGGACGACTCCATATGATGTCTTATTAACGACAGCTTGGGCCAGCCAACCCGACGATTCCGGTTTACTCGGTGTTCTATCAACGAAGGGCTATCCGATCTAGAAACCAAGCACACCAAAAAGTCCGAATATACCCATGTCCACCAGCATGGGTCGGACTCAGAAATTGAATGCAGCTTCCATGCATATGGAGCAGGAGCCATCAATCAGACACGAAGCATGATAGGCGTGTCCACAGGGTAACAAAGATATCTCCACATTACAATAATCCTCTGCAAGGTTGAAAAAATGTCAATCAGTTGAAGGGATCACGAATGCGTTGTTACTTACCTTCTGCGATTAGCACAATCGGGAGGTCGCACATGGCACAGACGGAATTATGAAGTTGTAACTCGCCACCCCATTCACCATTTTGACAATCATACAGCCTCTGCAGCCCACCGTCAAGCTGATTGATTGAACCAAGGTCATCATTATCATCATCTCCAAACTCATCAAAGAAGTGTAACGCGTTCTGTGCAGGACTTAAAGCTCGACTGTCTTGTCTCCATTTCCGGAACAACTCGAAATAGCCTGGAGTTTGCATTGCTTCTCTTTCCAAATCAAAAATGACCGCCAGATGCGGTGGTAGAGCAATTGATGGACAGGTTGTGATTGTTGACTCTTTCGGAAGCCACACATGAGCATCTACGGTTTCGAGAACTTGGTAAAGGACATTCACTTCTTGTTCGTAGAGAAGAAACCACTCAATAATCAACTTGTGGTCAGAATATGATAGAAGTCGAAACATATTCGGATGACGATGTAAAAATTGCAAGCCGACCTGAATACCAAATGTCTCCAGTGTTGCCAGTAAGATCAAGACAGCCAATTTTGATGAGTCCACTGGCCTACTTCCTTGGTATATATCCGTGCACGTTGCTATTAAGTCTAAAGCCTGATTCACGACTTCTTTGTGACTCACGAATTGACCAAGACGTTTAATCAGCTCATAAAGTTGATGAGCCGAACTCTTACTCCCAAGCAAATGATTCATCAGCTGATGCAGTTCTCTAATTCCCTGTTCAGCAGAGGACAAGAAGGATAGAGATCGTAACACGAGCATTGACATTGCATCAATCTCACAGTGTGCCTCGAATAATTTCCAGCATGCCGCATGATCGAAGTCGCGATTGATAGAAGGGATGTAAAAGAGTTTTTGCAGCCATTCCGATTGACTCTCTTGGTATCGCATAAAGATGATTCTATCTGTGGCATTGATATCGGCAAAGCATAAGCTGATACACTGATTGACGATCGGAGCCTCTTTGACAGCGATTTCTCGCTTCTCGCTCAGTAAATGGATGAGGTATTCCAGGTAGGTCAGTGCTCGTGTTTGATATTCTGCTTTTACTTTTGATAAAGTAAAGTCGACAGAGGTGCCAAACAAACATCGCTGTACGTTCCAAGGCTGCAATATGGGGTACTTGCGCACGCTAAGATCGATTGCTTCTGTAGGGGCCTTCTTGTATAGCAAATCCAGCACGTGCAGCACCAAACATATTGAATTGGACTCCTCCAACAGTTGAAGACTCTCGTCGATCTGATTATCCGCTATCCAGTTAATTATGGTGTCACAAGTACTTGACATTGTCGAACTGGACACAACTTGATCTAGAATCATATCCAGGACTTTAGGAAAGCCCCGTCTTATACAGATCTCCGCTGCAATCTCAGGATTCAAATAGGTCCCATAACTAGTGACAAAATTCCGTGTCTCATCAGTGGTCCATTGCTTCTGCTCGATAGGTGCCGTCTGGTCGAAGTCAAATCGTAGTCGGAGTCCCATTTCAAGTGTGAAAAGACGATCCCAACTTTCGGACGTGAATTGCGTTGCGTGTTCTTTCGTAGAATGAACTCGTATCATGTTCCCCAATGTCTTCAAGATAAAATAGGTCGTAATAAGAATTCGGACCAAGGTCCAGTCACTACGAGCCAAAGGCAAGCCATCGCCGTCTACTAGTGCTTTACCACGATTCCAGTCGCTTCTGATAACTTGATTGCTCTGAATGTTGCTAATTGGTTCATGCTTCTCAGCTGATTTTGACTGCGGGATAAAACAAGTAAGCCAGGCCTACGTAATCGGGTCAATATTGCACTGCAAATAATGTCAAAAGCATTGAGCTACTACCTCAATAACGTGATTGACCTGGTCAAAATCGCTCTCATGAAGATACATATTGGTCAGACAAGCGCATACCCTAGTGATACCGGAAGCAGGCCAGATCCGAATGGGTACAGAGCCACTTGACTTTGCGGATGCAGCTGCTGCAACAAGCTCTGCATGAAGTTCGTCAATACCTCGCGTCAGAATCCTTTCTACTTCATGAGACTTGGAAATGTGACCGCCAATTAGGCCACTTCTTTGTACATCGCACGTAGAAGAAGCACCAAAACGAGTTTGAATCAAGCGTTGCTTGAAGTGTACAGAGCTAGGCGACGTGGTAATTTTCTCTTTACGTTGACTTGATCTAGACGTATCCAAATTTCTCGCATCTTTCTTGCCATTGATATTTGTCAAGGCATGATTTTTCTGTTTCAACGTCACCACCTCTTGGATTGATTCTTTAGCTACAGTCTGTACAACATCATTCGCGTCAATTTCTGGTATATCAAAATGCTCATATATAGCTCGTCTCGACTCAAACTTCAGCCTTGATCTCCAGATGAATGAAGCAATTGCCTCAACAATCACGTCACTTTCCGGATTTTGCCGAAAGCGATACGCGCTCAAGCAAGCCAATCTCGGCATAGCTTGGTGAGTCGTATAGGGTAGTACAGAGCTTATAGACCAGTCCCTGATGTCTTCGGTCATCGCGTACCCAATTTCATCAGCGAAACTGATACTTCTGCGTTCAGATTGTGACGGTTGATTACCTGAGCTAGTGAGAAGTAAAGGATTGGGAAAAAGCGATGTCACTGCTTTGTTTGCCACCAATGAACTCATCGTATCTTTCCACCCCAAAAAGAATGGAGTGCTTTCGTCGATCTTACAATCTTCTGCAAGCGACTCCGCAAGCTTTTGAAGCCATGTTTCACGGTGATCTTGCTGGATTACTTGTCTCTCGATCGTAAGATCAGTAATAATTTCCAACTCATCGACAACCTGGGAGCTGTCGACGATTGGAATATACTCATCGTACGAAAATGAGGTTGATTCCAATTCAAGATCTTTCGATTCGACTATATACGTAATGTCCGGCACGGAGTCATGATCGTTCGCCACTACACCCAAGTTCTTTGTTGAATTCCCCATGACAGCATGCGAAGGGAGGACTGAATTGATACGATTGTATTTGACTTCGATCTGTTCTATGTTGCTGATCAGAGTATCCAAAGCCTTTTTTTGCAGTTCAAGCGAGTTGTTCGAGTTCGTGCTTTCCATACGTTCAATTTTGTATGTAGCAGTTTCGTTCGGCACCGCTGCCCTCAAGCTTTTCAGGATTTTCACATCGGCTATCCTGTATTCGGTAGCAAGATTTATGGCTTTTAACGTGTCCCCACCCGAAAAAATGTCCAAAAATTGAGAAGCGGAACATGATTTGATACAAGAAATTTTCCGCTTATTTCCATGAAGTACAATCAGCGTTGAATGATCAATAATCTAGAGGACACATGACATCAAGCAGCGAAGTGTGAATGTAGTGCGTACTGATAACTGTGTCGACTATACCTTTAAATCATGTACGATTCCAAGATCGATATGTCGTTCTACAATTTCTTCTTTATTTGGGTCTATAAACAGAAGGGTCTCGAAACCAAGCTGCCAGCTAATAAGTAGCGGAAGATTCCGAGGTGAAATGTCTGATTTCGCAGTATGATCTTGATAAAATCGGAAACGGGACAAACTTTTTATGGCTGAATCCTTGGCGTTACTAACTATCGCAGCACACAAAGAAAAGTCAGTGTCTGTGGCGATTTGCAATAGTTACTTGGAAAAACTACTCAACTATTTGCCTCAGATATTGAATGTCCATGGAAGCAGGATGACTCATCACAGTTTGGAAACTTGAGAGTGGCTGCTACTTTACCACTGATAGGATTACCGATCCAAATTCGACGACCAGGACGTGCACATAGCACCTTCAACCCAGATATATCACTTACATCTTTAGTATCTTGTGTGAAGCATCCACCGAACATCCCGTTGCGAGATTTTGTACCGATCTAAAAGAGCAACAAAATTGATTATTTTTGTTGCGATACAAAAATATGGATCTGAGGACTCGCACCTGTACTGCGTTTCCTTCGAGCGCGTCAAGATTTAGTACAAGCATTCGATGAAGTGACGAAACCAAGAGAAATTCCAATGAACCCGCCCTGCAAAATTCAAGCTAAATAATGACTGAGTTGAGACTCAAAGTCGTAAAGAAGAAAAGTACAAAGACTACGAACTTGTACAATACCACTCTCTTCCTCGACCAATAACTCTGTTTGTGCAGCTCCAAAATAAGCTGTCAAGCCTCCACGCAATGTTGTTTGACAAACGCTTCCCTTTTTGGAGGCGGAAAATAATCGATTTCTCAATTCGTCCCAAATAATACATGTAATAGGGGCGCCCGCATGGAAGTCATGAGTGAATGCCAATTTCTCACCGACTTTTTGATGATCGCTTAGCTGCAGACCATGTACCGTTCCAAGAGAAGTTCCGACAATCAAGTTCTTCTCGCACGGAGAAATCGAAATGCACGAGACGGGATCATTGATGAGTTCGGAAATGACTTTGACGATAAAAAACCGAGAGGAAAAGAACTCTGTAGATTGACTAGGAATGGTTGCAGATGAAACTGTAGACGTTCGAGCATACACAAAAATGTTGCCATTATTTGCTCTGCTCAATAAAAATGTGAGGCGGAGTGTGAAGTAAGGTACAAGAACCTCACATACGGACCCGCACACGACGAATTTCTGAGAAGCGTGCACACATGTTAATTTTACTTTACGGTTTCGTTGCGTCTTATTCAATGAAAGCTCTTTTATATACAACAAGGGGCGATTGTGTGCTATATTATGTTCATCATTCATTCGTCCACTAGACTTGGGCGGTTGGGTACATGGATATCTTACCGTAAGTTTCAAAAGATCACGGTAAACGGCGACCACGTCGTCACTCCGGTACTTGTTGACGCGCTTGCCGAGAGACAACGCTGTTTTCTACCAAATATGCTTTTATGCTTATTGTGAGGAAATTGTCCTCTAATTTCCACGATCGAATTGAGTGATTTCGTAGCAACTTTGTAACCTCTAGCATAATAATTGCGAGCATGTGAAATCCTGTGTGGATGACGGCCTATCGAATCAGCTGAAAGCACGTGCAGACAGCAAATAGAGTCATTACTCGCCACACAAATTGTATTCGTTCCCAATTTCATCGTATTCCTGGAAGTTCCGATTCAGTCTAGGACTCGGTATTTGAATTGAGTACGTTGTCCAAATCCGCTATTTCACACTTTGCAAAATATCCTCAGTCTACAACTCTGTGAAATTTCCAATCTGCAAACTCGAAGTGTGATTCCTCTTGTGACTGATAATCGCCACAACTGGCTCGACTTGAAAAGAGTCGTTAACGTGTCAGCTCTCTCTGGCACCAATAAATGAAATGGTGCAGCGGAGGAAAAGCTCGCAAGACATGATTCTGTTGTCACTGCACACAGAAAGGAGATTCTAAATGCTTTTGCTCGTAGAAACACAGTTCCAAGATAATCTACCGTTTGTGAATACGGTCCAAACTTGATGATGTTCACAACAGCAGTTCAATACTTTATTTGAACTTCTCGACATTGTAGTGGCGCGGTTCGTTGCCGAAAACTAGAACGATCTCAACGATGTTGTTAGAAATCTCCAATATGGCGCAATAAGCGCTCAACGAAAGAATTGCACTAGTTTTTCGTTGGCGAGCTAATGATCTCCTTCACCGTAAGATTACAATTCTTTCGCAAGGTGGCTGGCAAGAAAGTCAACTTGTGCGTCCATTATCTTGCGACGGTGCAGCTGTTGCAGCACACCTCAATTTTGCGGAGACATCGTGCGAGTTACTCAACTGCGCAAATAAGTAACTGACACACTAGCCTTTAATCTTGTTGTAAATGGCTACAACGGTCTAGTCGATGCCGTAACGGGCTCCACTCAGGAGCCGTTGTATGGATTACGCAAATTGCTTTGCTCTGGACATGTTCCTCAAAGACAGCACTCTTCTAGGTGATGAAACGAGAATTGTTTTATAAGATTTCTCGCTGATGTTCGGTGTTACCATATCTGCGGCACTAGCTCTTATGCAGTGTGCTGTGGGTAGGGTGGGTGGCACAAGGATTACCCCTATGCCCATGGTTACATGGGCAACCTTGTGCCCATCACGGGCACAGCCTCAGCCCCAAAAGCGCATGGGCAATTGATATGACTTAATAGAAAGATAACTGTACTTCTTTACAAACACCTATACTAACTATATCTGGTCTGCTTGAGCTATATCTAGGCTGGGTGGTACAGGGGTTATCCTTATGCCCATTACGGGCACAGGCTCAGCCCTAAAAGAGCATGGCATAGCATGGGCATAGCATGGGCAATTGCAGTTACTTAATAGAAAGGGAACTGTACTACTATACAAAAACCCATATTAATTGTGTCTGTTCTGCTTGAACTACTTCGTACATACTGCTGACTATATTAGTACGCGAGTACGGTGTATAAAAACTACTAGTGCACGGTTTCGTCAGATCGTCGTCCTGCATATTGTTTCGATAAAAAGGACCAAATGAAGAAGAAAATGGTAGAGAAGGAGGTAGATAGCAGAGGTGGTGAGAAAAGATGCAGACGCAGCGATTCACCGATAGCGAGCGTACATCTGACACCATCGGAGAAGGAGAGTTCCGGTTTAGGACAGCAAAACGTTTGGACGAAAGGCACTGCATATCGAGACAACATTCAGCAGAATCATTCGACTGAAGTGAGGAAATCAGCAAAAATTCTGCTTCGGATGTATCACAATGCGCAGCAGAGTGTGCTGTCAGATCTGTAGACGATACTATAGCGGAAATCGAGCAGAACACGGCAAATTCAATCGCTTCCATAAACAAGGGCAAGTGGAAGGATGCTGAAGACATGGTAAAGGAAAGTGTGGCCAGAACTAAAAGCAAACTGGGAGGGAAATTGATGTCAATGTTATGGAAATTTTACTATGTGTCGACAGAGAAAAATGCGGTCACAAGGCGAGCGCGAACGAAGTGCAAGTTTTGTCATTCCGAACTGGATGGACGACCAGAACGAATGCTCTACCACAGCGAGAACTGTAAGGAGATACTCCCACATGACAGGCACCAAGTCTACACGATGCTGGCTTCAAAACAGAAGTCTACACTAGAGGAGGATCCTTTAAGCCGGAAAAGGATTGATGGAGTGCAAAGTAAGCGTTTATAACCTACTTCAAGAAAAAAGGTTGCGACCAGTACCGTACTTCCTATGTAGAGCTATACATCTAAGGTGACCGAGGGTAGGTTAACTGTGTAACTCCATGTGCATTTGTAGTATTATGTATTGCAGGTGCAAGCAAACTATATAATTGTTGTGGGCCATACCATACAATACTTCCCATTTACACTCGGGTTGAGGCGTCTTCATATTAAAACAATCAAGCAAAAGATTTTATTCATTCATTATTCAGGTCGTACACGTGGTAGGAATCAATTTCATGTCCTTTTTGGATAACATGTAAGTTCTCTAGGGCCGTTATCAAAGACGCTGCCGCTACGCATTCGGCTGAAGGAAGGAGCCCACATCTTTTGTACCCATTCGCAACTGTTTCCTTACGCATCTGCGACCATGAATCCGAAATCCACCGCACTATCGTTGGACGCTTGGGCGGCACTAGTCGGAACGATCCCGTCTCGCTGCGGTGCTGCTGAACTTGGTATTGCAAGTAATCCAGCCAGCAACGCCGCAAGTTTGATTTGAAAGGAAAATTCCATGCGACATCTGTTGGCTGGCAAACTGCGGTGGAGTGGGGTGGGACCTTGAGCAGCACGACATTCAGGAGCTTGGCGTACTCGAGGACTTCAGCGGTCCAATGACCACTAAAATCGTCCCACAAGAGTAGAATTGGATCGTTGGGGGCCGATCTACCACTGAAATGGAACGTCAGGAACTCGATCGACAGTCCGCAATTCCACCATCCCAGTGCACAGTCGGACATGAAACAGTGTCAGAAAAATGTGATTAGGATATAACTTGGCAATATAAAAGACTTCTTACCTTTTGAATTGGTGTGAAACGACATGTCGAAGTGATCACGAATAGGCCTGATTTCGCTCCACACCTTTTTTCCGAACCCGCATCGCATCTTCGTGTTTTCAGCTTGTGTCGTTGGATCCTTGGCGGATGCTGTCTTGAGGACGACAAATGGTGGGTATCGATGACCATTCGAATCACCCAGTAGCATCACTGTAGCGCGGTTCTTGGACGCACCACCACACTTCACCCAAACAGTTCTCTCGCCTCGTTTGCTCAAGTCTTCTTCGGGATGTACTCAAAGAACACAGCTAAAATATATACACTTGATTAGTATATTAGACAATGCGTTGACCATTTGAACTAATACCTGTTTGGTCAGCATTGTATATTCGATTGATTCCGAGATGTCGCACGATTTCTTCGACATGCGCAGCGAGGCCGGTTGCAATGTTATCGAGATCCGCTGGACTCTGCTGCCCTTCTTGTGTTGGTGCTCGAACGCTCATCCGATGGCGAGCCTTGAACCCGTTCACCCAGCAACCTCGACGCACTGAACGGGGAGACGGCCGTCTCCGCAGCAACTTTCTTCGCTTGTATCGTCAGCATGGCTGTTAAGACAGGCACGCCCTCATTTCGCAATTCGTTCACAAAGCGAACAATCTCATTCTCCAGATCATTGCTGAGTAGCGTCGCCGTACCTTTGTAGCGAATCTTACGGTGGCCGCCCTTGTTGGCTTGGGTTGCAGCACGCAGTTTCTGGTGCGCTTTTTTCCAGCTGTAAATCTGTGTCCGTTTCGACTTGTACGCGACTTGAGATATGTTCGGATAGAAGCGCAGTATTGCAGCTCGCATGTCCTAGTCTTCACTAGCACGGCGAGCACATTCAGCTTCTTGTCAACCGTCTCTGCGTTCAAGTGGTATTGCTGTATGTGACGGCCGACACCGTCAAGGCGCGGTCTCCCTTGAGGTGATGCTATCGTCGCAATTGTTGTTTTGATGATGAGCAAGAAAAAGTAAAATGGAAAATGTATTTATTGATTGGGTCCTTATTTTAAAGTATCTAGGCTAAGCTCTGTTTTATACATGGGAATCTAACAAGTATGCATACCTGTTTGTCGATTGACGGAATTCGATATGCAATTAGCTTATTGGCTTTAACGTTGTTACATCATCATCTGTGTCCGTGTCATATATCTTACGTCATAATACGACGTCATGCAGATTCTGATCCGATATCTACTGTACAACTGCCATGTAAGCTGGAACTTAAGTGATTGGCGCTGCGCAGATTAATGTAAATTACGTAAGCTATTGTATTTTACGATTTGTATCTCTTAACATGGAGGTTGTACAGAACGTAATGCTGGTCCCTTATTGGTCAATTGCATGGTGTATGTCTTAAGATAGTGTATTCCTATACATAGGAAATGCGGTACCACTCTCCGCTCACACTTTGATGTCTTGAAATTAACAGCTGCAGAACAAGAGAAGAATGATGCGCTTTTGACAAGAGCCATCATAGATGGGGGAATTCCATTCTCTTTCATAGAGAACATTTTTCTTCGTCGCTTTATGAAGTCAATTCGTCCAGCCTATAACCTCTCTTCAAAGTGGAAAATGATCAACAAACTTCTTCCTCAGCAAGCAGCACTTTTCTCTATGCAAAAATTCAGGGCTATCGTTACGGACAATCCAGCTGTGATGCAGAAGTTCCGGCAACTACTGACCTCAGATTATCCTCATATGATAGAGCTTCGATGCTTCGCCCATGCTGTGAACCTTCTGGTATCCGGTTACCTGATAAACGGCATCCCTAAAAGTGCATTGAAGAAAAGCTGCCGTCTAATTTCGTACTTTAATGGGTCCCAGTATTGGTCTGCTGCAATGAATTCCTGGGCCAAAAGTCATGGAATCAACCATAAGCTGGAGGCATTCTGCGAAACGCGTTGGTACTCGGTGGTTAATGTCTTTCGGTCTGTTCACGAGCATGAACCAGCATTTCGATACTGCTTGGAGAAAAATTAGAATGGAGATTGTCCTTCGATTCCGCAAGATGTTAAAGATATCATCATCGATCGAGCACATTTCGGAAACAACGAGATGTTTCTGAAGCTTATCAGGATTATATCTGACACAATTGCTGAATTAGAAAAGACTTCAGTTGCTTTAGCTGACTGTTTGCTCCGATTTCTGGTTATCTACAAGGCAACCGCTCTATTGGACTTTCCATTGTTATATGGAGAATTAAAGCAGCATTGCCTTTCCACTATTCAGAGACGCTTAGAGGAGTATTTCCGCAACCCCATATATGTCGTTGACCTCTTTTTTGCATCCAAAGTACAAAAGCTTGGCTATATCATCCGAGCTATACAATACAAAGGATGCATACGGGGATATCATATGTTTTGCCTCTATTTGGAGATTTACCAAAGCAGAAGTGCGAGATATGAGAGAAGCTGTCCGGGATTACTCCAAGGGTATAGAATGTTTTGCTGATTTTGATGGCGTAGTCACATATCCAACTGAGTGGTGGCTAAATGTCAAGATTAAACAACCGGGCATTGAAGGACTTCGGAAGCTCGCTATTCTTGTACATGGGACTTTACCTCACGTAGCGGATATCGAGAGAATGCTCTCACTCCTTGGCTACGAGCATACGAAATCAAGCAACAACATGTTTACTTCGACGCTGAAAAATCGGTCAGTTAAAACGATACGTTTCTATGGAAAAGAAACGACCGATGGAATCCGAGAAGGTCGAGGAATGTGTTGATTCTGAAAATAAGAACAGTGCAGCGAAAGGGACTGTGGGGCCGCTTTCTAGAGAGCTATTGACATGGCAGAAGACGAAAACGTAGATAACAACGAAGATAATGATGGCATTGCTGCTTCAGATGACGATGAGACATTTTGTATGCTTGCCGAGTTGGAACAAGGCTCGTCAACGGAGAATAAACATCAAAAAGGATTTTACCTCACTTCGTCTGGACTAGACGATACACATAGGAGTGATTTGGAGTGTGTTATAGCAGAGTCAATGCTAGATTTCTGGTCAGCATTATAAGTGAGAAGAACGAAAGTGAATCCCCAAAGGCTGTTCTTGCTCTCACCGGTGCTGCGTCATCTAGTACCAGGAACCTCGACAGAGTGGCCATATGTTGTTTGGTTGGAATATAGCTCTCGCAAGAGCGAGAAAAATAGGAGAACTGTTTGACTTGACCAGCACCATACTAATGGCCCTTCCGAAAGCCAAAACGCAAAGCACTAAGAACAAGAATGCACTTACCATCTGCTGCGGAGAGTCGTAAAGACTCAGATGACGAACAGGCTGGAATTTACATGATTTCATCAAGCTACAATGGGAAGTGGATATTTCGATCAATGGCAATTTATGGTGAGAAGCACGCTTACGATTGTCTGACATTGCAAGCATCCTGCTAGTCCTTAAGTAGGTCATAATGATGTTCGAGCATATTGCATATTGTAATCGCGTTATATTATGGAAGACTTAGACACATGCTCGCACCTTACACCTAATTCAAGCCATGAGGGTTCTACTATATCTGCAAAAACCACGATGAGATATCACGTTGTCTAAGGGATGGGCTGAGTCCCGTTGATATATTGTCCTATGCCAGCCTATGCCCTTAATTGCCCAATGGGCACACGGGTCGCCACTGGGCTGTCGTGTGTGACCAATAGGCACAGGCTAGAGGCTGAGGCGTGCCATTTACCCTAAGTATAGTCCACCAGTGGTTGCTGACCTCCTCGACGAAGCTATCAACCGTCATGCCCAGAACCCAACCCTCTCCATGTGCGCAAGCCTCAACCATGGTGTTATCATCACCGTTCCGAAGCCTAATAAACCGCCGGGCAGCTGCGCCAACCTTCGGCCGACCACCCTTCTTAATACCACTCGCAAGACCATATTCACGGTAATTCTTAATCGCATTCGTGCAAAAGTGAATAAGTGAATAAGTGGCTCTCGCCCAACCAGAGTGGCTTTCGCGTCGCCTGCAGTACAGCTGATGCAGTCTGGGCCCACCGATGGAATATTGCCCTCACGTGCCGCTACAGACAAATATGTTCATTCTAGGGATTGACCTCAGCAAGGCTTTCGACACCATCGATCGACACAAAGTGTTGCTTGTCCTTGACTCGATTTTGGATCCAGACGAGGTCCAGCTAATAAAAGCGCTTCTCGGCTCCACGACACTCCAGCTTCGCCTTGGTATGAAATGCTACTCCACATTCGCAAGTAACCATGGTACACCTTAAGGAGATGCACTCTCCCCACTTTTTTTCGTGGTCTGCTTGGAAGCAGTATTACGCGATCTATGCCACCACCTTCGTGTATCAATGCGTGAGCTGAACACCATTGCGTTCGGCGATGATGTGGATTTCATTCACCATGATCCTAATCATCTCGAGCACATCCTTCTTATTGCCGAGTGGGTATTTCGGTCATGGTTTTTGACCATCAATGTGAGCAAAACGGAACGAACGACTATTACTCGTGCACCGAACCCGACAGACGAAGGTTGGCGCACCGTTCGCAAGATGGGATCACTACTTGGCGACTCCGAAGACGTACAGCAGCGAAAATCTTACGCAACAGCAGCTTTCAAAAGGTTTTGAAAACTGTGGCTTCATACGCACCTCCTTCTAGAAACATTACGCGTTCGATTATACAATGTCTATATGCTACCTATTCTGCTATACGACCGCGGAACATGGGGCCTCGTAGAACGCGACCTTGGCAGTCTTGAAGCGTATCACCATCGTCGCCTTCGCCGCGTCCTGCGCATCCACTACCCCCAGCACATCAGCAACGCGGATTTGTACACACGCTGTAACACTAAACCAATTCGAATCCACCTGACAAGGTCTCGATGGAAGCTCTGGTCATATTCTTCGTCGCGCACAGCCTATTCCAGCTCAGTTGACCAAGCTCCAATACTTTGCATCTGCTGGAAAACTACCCACCTATCGGGGTCGTACTTCCACCTGCCTCCCAACCATTCTGCCAAGGACTTAGGGCTCGACATAAAATCCAATATCCGTCTCCGAAATACAGCAGATCTCTACGCCTGTCACGTACCGCCCATGACCGCTCCAGATGGAAAGCACTTGCCCAACGCCTATGCCATAACCAGGAATTAATTTACCGGACTAAAGAAACAGTCAGGCGTAAGTGAAAGCTAGAGTCTGCTAATATGGACTTGATGCCGCCGCGCAAACGCCCATAATAATACCTGATTTTCACGTTTCCTTGCTGCATTTGTTCCCGAATAAATTGATACTTGATGTCTATATCCTTTGCACGACTCTGTTATCCGTTGCTTAGTGCAATCACTATTGCACTTCGTTTGTCTTCATAAACCAATGTCTTTTCTAAATCACAAATACCAATCCCCCTTAATAAATTCCTCAGCCATAAAATTTCTTGAACACATCTTGACAAAGCAATATACTCTGCTTCAGCTGTACTTAGAGCTACGCTTTGCTGTAATTTTGATTTGAATATTACTGGGGATGAATTGAGCATGACCATAAACCCAGACGTCGATTTTCTGTTGTCGTTGTTGCTGGCCCAATTCGCATCACATAATACAGATAGCTGTAGTTGGCCCTTAGCCGCCATAAAACAGATTCCTTTTGATATTGTCCTTTTTAAGTATCGAAGGACTCGTATAGCTGCGTTTCAGTGTTCCTCGTTAGGATTTCCAGATGACGGCTGAGTTGACCCACTGCAAACGATATGTCAGGTCTTGTACCATTTGCTATATACAGTAATGATCTCACCAAAGGTCTGTACGGTCTATTGACCATTCTTGAGTCGATTTCTTTGATTTTGCGAGAAATTGGCCTTGAACATAAGGATTGTCAACATCTTTTGGTTCGACTTGATCGTACTCTTCAATAATCCTGGATATGCTTGCTTGCTGACAAATACTTAGTGTTCTTTCCACCTGATTGTAGTTGACTTCAATACCAAGTACGAAACGGATGTTGCCAAGTCTTTAAAGCTTGAAATATTTCGATAATGGATCAGCAAATTTGCTGATGCTTTTCTCGCATCTTGGTCCAATAAGTAGATCATCAACGTACAGTGTAACCAGTAAACCCGAATCACTTTGTCCTCGAACAAAAATACAAGGGTCGATTTTGCACTGAGTAAATTTCATTCCTATAAAAGGTACCGAGATGGTCTTGTACCACGTTGACGCAGCTTGTTTCAGTCCAAAAGACTACGATACAATCGAAGGACTTGATTCTTACCAGTATTGAATCCTTTGGGAGGATAAACATACACTTCCTCTTTCAACTTCCCATTCAGGAATACTGTGTCTACATCAAATTGATTAATATGATTCCCGATATGGCAGCAGTAGGCTAAAAACACGCGAATAGAATTCATATTTGCCACTGGTGAATATGTTTCCATGTAGTCAATGCCATACGTTTTTCTATATCCGAGCGCAACTATTCGAGATTTGTATCTTTCAATATCTCCGTGCTCGTTTCTTTTAATTGCAAATACCCACTTTCTACCAATAATCTTCTTCATCGGAACTTGGTCAACGCAAGCCCAAACTTTTTTGTTTCAATGTCGACAGCTCATCTCCATTGCTTGTTTCCAAAATTCAGCTTCTGGAGTGTTGAGTGCTTCATCATATGTCGAAGGTGCCTCTAATGTCGCTTTTGCATGCTCATATTCGACTCGGTATCTCTTACTTGGACGAACTAAAGCTGTTGATTGCTCATAAGGTACTTTTCCAGGTCGGTGGTATGAGGTGGAAGTGCAGCATTGGAACTATTTGGGGCAAATATTGGGGAGCCGTTTGAACCATCTAATCTCCCCTTAGGTACAATACTTCCATCATGATTGGTTTCTTCCATTTCTGTATCCTGGAATCCCTGGTCGATATGCTCTTCCGAATATTGCATGTTTATATCAGGATCATCACGACTGTCCTCAAGTATGCTATCCTCAGAATCTGAATCGCCGGAATTTTGGAGCTGTGCACTACTTTCCATATGCATGATTTCAACAATACTGGATTGCGGTCTTTCTTGAAACTTGGCAGAATGTGTTATTTCCAGGCGCTTTGCTGTTTGATTCTATATACGATAGCCTGTTGTATCTTCAGAGTACCCAAGAAAGATGCATGGAACCGCTTTCTTTTCACATTTGGTCCTTTTTGACTTGTCAACATGAGCAAACCTTTTTAAGCCAAACACAGTGAAATTTGAAATATCCGGTTTGAATCCAAACATGACTTCATGAGGTGTTTTGCCACGTGAGCTGCACATGGTAGGCGATTGACCACATATGTAACTGTATTCATTGCTTCCGCCTACTAGATTTCATCCATATTCATGTGTGACATCAGTGAACGAGGCATTTCTGTTAAAGTTCGGTTCATCCGTTCAGCTAAATCATTTTGCTGCGGAGAGAATGGAACCGTCGTTTGGTGTCGAATTCCGCTGTTGCGACATATATTTCCAAATCTTTTGTTGATGTATTCCGTTCCAATCGGTTCTTATGCTTTTTATCTTCTTGCTGCTTTGATTTTCGATAAAATGCTTTGTAGTGTGCAAAAGAGTCCACAACTGCAGTTTTGGTACGCAAAAAATAAACTTTCACATATCTCGAGAAATCGTCTATGAATGTTACCGTATCTTTCGAGCCACCGTGTGACGTTGTCTTCATAGAACCCATGACATCAGTATGAACCAATTCCAGAATAGCTGCTGTCTTGATCTTTCCATATGTCGTAGTAGGAAATGGTTTAACTGAAGCTTTTTCCTCCATACATCCTTGGCATATAGAATTTTCTTCATTAGTCCACCTCTTTCCAGGCTTTACGCTGTATCCCGTAACGCAATGCTTAGTTTTGTCCATAATTTGTTTTGATATATGTCCTAGTCGTGCGTGCTATATTTCTTCATTTGCTTCTGGGTAAACTTGTTCGTTGATTGTTCCATACAATATGAATGATTTCCCGCTACGCTCAATCGTAACAATATTCGAGCTCTTACTACGAATTTCGCATTTTAACTTCCCAAAAGTTGATAAACGGCTTTAACCAGTTTCCGCAATGAACAAAAAGGATATACAATTAAGTTTTGGAACATGTAGCGCATCTTCAATTCGTACGTTTTCTCCATTTGTAAGTGTCGAATGTATAATCCGATACCAATTGCTTCCAGCTTGCCCCCATCTGCAATCGATATATTGATATGGTTTTAAATGGGCTGAAGCTGGCTAAAATAATCCTTATTCAATGTCACATGACTTGATGCACCACTATCTAATATCCATTCACGTTGTTCGTCTTCATAAGATGAAAAAGCGAGCTGACTTTCCTTTTTCTGGTTTAATTCTCAACAATCCCTTTTCACATGTCTGACTTTGTTGCAGTGAAAACATCTTACGCCAGCTTTCTCCTCGAATTTCTGCTTTCTTTTGGGCACAGAAAACTTTTGCCTTGTATCTTGTTGCTCTCAATGCAACCTCACTTGCTTCTTTCTTGATCATAATCTCGTATCCCATACGAATCATTTCCTTTGCTTGTAAAATGTCGATTCCATGACCATTTTTCGACAATTTTTTTTATTGATCGTAATCTTCTCATAAGCTTCGAAGTAAAACCACAAGTTTTTCTTCTTCATCCATATAACTCCACAACATTTCAATCGATAAGCATGGATCATCAAATTTTTGAAAATGATTCATCACATATCCACCTTTGTCCAATTTGAACTCGTACAGCTCTTTCTTTTTCTGAACCCCATTATAAATATTTCTTCTCAAATGAAAGTTGTGCAATATCTGCCATACTTTTGATGCAGTCACTGCATTCCATATGAATGACTGTATGCTGATGCTGATGGACATCGATATGATTGCATATGTTTTCATATCGTTGACTTTCCGTGTCTCAAAACAACGATGATCCATTTGTGGTATTTTAGCTGAATCGATGTGATCAATAAGCGCTTCCACATTGATTTCAACCGTGTGTTAAATTTCCAAGTAAAGTGATTATTTTCGATTAGAATGATATGCTGGTCACCCAATGCGTTCACTAGAATTTTATTCCAAAAAACTTCAAGTATTACTGTGCTGATTCTCGATCGTTTACAATAGATTTAGCGAGCTTGGGCTCATAACCTTTTGTTATTTGGTTTGAGTGGAGAAATGAAAAGTGATATATATTTAGGGTCCTTAGTTGTTGTTACTAGTCTAAGCCCGTTCTTTACGCATTGTCATCCAACTTTCGCTCGAGCACTTCTAATTGATGGAATAGATTGAGCATCCTTTACATTTCTTCTTGACATCGAATATCCTTCTTTGATTGGTGGAACTGATTTGAAGTGAACTGATTTGCTGACTTTATTGCGACACGGAGCACAATAAATTGTGCTTCCATTTTATGTGGACAAGATCGGTCGAATGGATGAAAGAGATGATCAATCAGCGCATTTAAGAGTTTATATAGAAATTTTATCATGCCTTTATGCATTAGTCATTATTCTATATATCAAGGAGTACATAGATCTGCACCTTTTCCTCCAGGGTTACCTGATTATTCTGTATCCAGCACTGACACAAATTCAACGGTATTTATTTTCGAGTTTTCCCACACTATCATCGATCCTGTGTCATCTAGCATGTGCCTCATTTGGAATGTTCTTTTATTATGCAAATCACCAGAGCAATCGACCGAAGGAAAGCTTCGTCTGTTGTGACCTATTCCTCTACATTTCCCACAACTCCGTTTTCCTGGGCGGCCTTCCCTCTGCTCGTATAAAGACGCATCGCACTTCTCCCTGTTTTTTGGGAGATTTTTGGCGCCGAAAGGTCTTCCGGGGGATTGCACGTTCACCAACGCTGGTTTCAATTGTACAACGCTGCTCCGACCATCGAGCACCTTCTCGATATCCGATATCGCATTCTATTGTTTTGTTGCTCGAAGCATTTCGATGCGAGCTCGGGTTATTTTACACTTTCCATCAAAATTCTTCTTCTCTCCCTGATATGTTTAGGAGAAAATAGTGATATTGAAATTGAAATTATTCACTCCTCTTACATTTGTCAAAGTCCATTCCAGTTGCCATTGTGAGTGACAGTTGTATGCAGTCAGTGTTCCTCGATTCTTGATAATCGCTGATGTGTGCAAGGAATCCGCATCTTCAACGTAAAGATCCACTGCATGGATGAAGTTCTTTTTTGAGTATTGCATAATGTAGAAAACATTTCGTTAAGGCGAACAAAGAACCTTTTCCGGATACCGATGCAAAAATCTCCGGAATCTTCACCAAATGATGCATCTTCTCCATGCTTTTCTGACTTAGCTCTGCTTTGGTATGGTTATTCACGGGTGGTATGATATAATCATACTCTCTGCTTTGATCTGGTGATCGAGCGCGGTATTTAGCTTATTGAATACCGACAATAAGTCACCTATAGAAACTTGAAGAAACTTCTCCGCATATACGCATGGCTCCCTCTGCCCGCGATAGAGACCTATTTCCAAAATTTGGATGCTTCAAAGTCCAAGCCTTCACAAATTGTTTCTTTTAGACGAGTGAAGTTGTCATAACGTATTTCAAAGCCTCCAACTTCTCTGAAAGGCTATTTGCGAAGTTTGCAAGCTGATCCTCGAAAGCTTTTTTCGTTGAAGAAGAGGCAACAAGGTTCCACATTTGTATAAATGCAATGAAATCTTCCCCTTTGGATAGTATTGCCTACAATCGGCGAGTATATTTTCATTGATATGCCAAATGAATAAAAAATTAAAAGACGACAGAAAGCTTGCTCGATTGCTTTCATAAGGGCCATCTCCCATTCTGGGACAATTACCTTCGGAACAGAGCCGTTTTTCCACACATTTGACAATTTCGACATTGCCCACAAATAATTCTCTAGCTTTTCCATGGCCAGGAAGGAGAAACCTACTCTGAACGTCGTGTTGAATGCAGTCATTGTGATGATGTGAAGAAGAGGCATTCGATATCGGTTGGTTTTATACGTGCAATTTATCACAATAACGTGGCTATAGTGGTATCATATTCAGACTCTGGAGTAGGGAGCGTGCCTTGCGTTTTCATCGCGTCAAACGCTTTCAAAAAGTTTTGTTTCTTTAGTTTCTTAATGTTTGTTTAGTTTCTCAAAAGGGGGATCTAATGGAAAAAATAACTTAATGGGGAAAAAAGGTGGTGATTTCAACCAAAAAGGGCGTGAATATAAAAATTTTCTTTTTTATACTCCCCTATGTAAATCATGCAGGCAGCTCTAATAAGGGGGCATCTATGATTAGTTTAGGGGCGTCATTTCAGTGATTCTTTATACTTAAGGAATATATTAGAGCAGGATGTAAATGCCAAGTTTGAGCTGCAAAATACTATGTAGTGTCAAAGGCTCCTGTAAAACTTCACACACATCAACATTAAGCGCATCACAAGAGCAGAAGCATTCTTTATTGTTGCCGGCCGACACCAACTAGGCCATATCAATGGCATTGAAAGCCTTGAGGCGCTTTCCTCGAGTCAGATTCCGTCAATTTCGAAAGAATAACATATCCGTCCTCAGTGATCCGCCTGGTGCGTGCCTTGTCACTGTGATCGAAAAATTGGCCATGCACCTACCCTACCTAAAGACTGGCAATGACGATTTTATTGTGTGCCTAATGTGGAAAAACTTCGGTCGTGCTTCTTAATTATATTTTTCATCACTTTAAAGAAGGTACTCTTTCTTTGGCTACTCCACTTTGAAGAACACGACATCTCCTAATTTTTTGACAGAGAGACAAGATTTCAGGTGTCCGGTTCACGCCATCGCAGCGCATTTCTTCAGGCTGTCCGCTCCATTGATCTCACTTCTGCCTCAGCTTACAGCTTTGATCGCACTAGTGGAGGCTCGGAAGGGTGGCTGTCATGCCGAAGCTGGAATCTAGGGCATTTCTACCCGCCGGCACTTTTGCTTTAAGGCTCCATAGCTACATTAATCGAATTCGCAGAAAGTCAGTAGAGGCGGCAGTTTAATAAAGTGAGTTGACATCGCACTCAGTCAGGTGCAGGGAAGCTGACTACAAGCTAAAGAATCCTCAATCGTGCGTGCAATGGATCTCCGATAGAGGCGCGTAGAATCTGACAGTGACAAAAAAGCATATTTCTACATCCCTAAAACCAGCTGTGAGAACAATGGGTCGCAAGCGTAATTGGAGTTTGTAATGCAAAATAAGACAAATGTAAACCTCCAGTATCAGCAGCTATAACCTCGGCCGGCGATGCTAGATTACTGTATCTAGTAGCCCATTGATGGCATCCATATTGAAATGACGAAACAATGGAAGGAATAATGCTTGAGACTACTACAAACAAAAAAACTCCAGTGGTCACTCATTCCCATCGAAAACCGGGTCCCTTGCCTTCCGCACGGAATGTCGTCGGAAATGCGTGAATTGCAATCTCCAACGAGATTTCAAGCCAGAGATACGTGTTTCGTGGTCTTCCAGAATAAACCACATATGAATGTACCTGAAAAAACAGCAATTAAATTGAACAACTCGTCCGTGGTTTAACGAAACACAAATAGTAAAACCGAAAACACTTCTATGATGTGCAGGGGTTGCTGAACAATACGCCTGTAGCAACACCTGAGCCTGAACATTCGCAAGTCAAAAGCTGACCAACAGGTTGATAGATATCAAGCCAAACCCTACCCAAAACTTAAATTTAGACATCCGGCTGAATCTCAGCGTTGGTTTTTCTTTTCTTGCCCTTCTTAGAATCCGAGCGGTTTCCTTGTTCCTCCCAAGATCTACATGAGCTCGTATGTACCTTCTGGGTGACTTCCACATACTCAAACCCTGATAAATCGCGTCGCGTTGATTGTATATGTTGGCGAGGCCTTCCTTTTGAGCGCACAATTACTGACTCTTACAAAGTTTTTGGAGTTTGCTTTGAGAGGCTTTGAAGCTCATCGAGTGTCGCAATCTGCTGATAGTCTGGTAAGACTTCGAAAGCACTTGTTCAAGAACCATTGCAGGACTTTTTGCAGGTCGCGAAAAAAGAGGACTTAATCGTTGGGTTTATAAGTACCAATGTGAATGATGGTCGCTCAACTACAAGCCTTCTTCGTGACCCAGATACAAGACGACCCAAAGTATAGACGCTACCCGGATTTTTGTTGATTTTCATCATCGGTAAGAAGTAATGAGATATAGCTGAACAAAAACAAAAGTAGTTTAATTGGCAAATTGTGCATTAAATTATAAAAATCGGCATTTGCATCAATAGAAAATTCCAAACAACAGGCGAGCGCTTGGCCAAAGACTATAGCCGCATAAAAAATCAGCCATTGTCTGTCGATTCCAACGCCGCCACAAACGATCACCACAGCAATCCTGGTCGGCATGTCCTTGACCAATGTCTTCTGATACTCCACGCTCACCTGGCGCCAACTAACCTCAATCTCCTTCTTCAAATCTCCAAGATAAGTGAATTGCCCCCCCGTGCACGGAGCGCACTAGAGCACCCCAAACGTTTTCGGTGATGCTCAAATGGAGACGTTAGCCGTCCACTCCAAAATTGTAACGTTGAGAATCGAAAGAAACGCCTATGTTGATTTGCCGAGTGAATAATGGCACCGTCTTGTTGGAAAGTTGGGTCTCTGATCCCACGATCGACTTGCGATCTTGCGAAAACCGGCATAAATATTCTAATAGTTTTTTGCGTGTGCTTGGCAGCTGCTTGCTTGCCTTCGAGAAAAGCAATATTGGTCTTGCCATTTTGGCACACACTAGCCCACACCATCACCGATCTACCGCCCGCCAAGCGCTTGAAGTACCTCTCGAGGTCCTCCCGGATGCCATTTTAGTGATACTGGAAGCCATTTGGTCCGTCCAGCTTGAATTTCTTCTCATCGGTAAACAGCACCCGCTCCCAGAGCTCCACCTTGTTCAAATGTTTCTTCGCAAACGCCATGCGCCCAGTCTTGTGGTTCTTTTTGAGGTATGGAGTCGATTATCGCTTGATGTAAGACGCGGACTTGGACGCGCGCAACACATGGAGAGCATTCGTTCGCTTCACAAAGTGACAGAGGGTCACTGCAATTTTCTCGTTGACATTTTCTTGACACATGCGGGCTGAAATGCGGTGAAGCGTGCGCTTCTTGTTATTGTTCACCTGCCGACCTTCTCAATGCTTTTGCACCCATCTTGTTTGCTGAGAAGGGTGCGCACGGATTTTTCGTTCCCTCGCACGCTTACAGCGATCTTCCTGTTGCTCTTGTCTTCACCGTGGAGTCTGATAATGAGGCCAAGCTCCCTTTCAATTAGCAGCTTGCCTCACGGCATTGTTTATTGTGCGTTGGGCTCTCGAAACAGGCAAGAATGCGGAAAATGAGTGGGCTAGGCGATGCGCTCAATTTTTACCAAAACAGGTCAGCAATTCTTTGTTATGAATTTTATCACGGTCCGTCTATAGTTTTGGGTCAATCCAAACCTACCGATTTTGTATTTTGTTTTGGTATTTGATGATATTCGACAAACCGTACGTCAGGCGACGAGTTGCTTCCTCTAACCTAATTCGCCTTCCTCGATGTCATTTTCTGAAAGTCTTCGAACAAGTCAAATTTTAACAATTGTGACTGCGTCTATAGTTTTTGAGTAGCACTGCATAGATGTGAGCAGGGATGACTTCAGACAGCGTCGAACAATCCCGTGCAGTTCCCTTGGTTACCTCTTTGTGGCTGGAGGGCGAGCTTCCGCTGTTCGTAAATCTTTATCAGAACGATACCAGAAAGTTTTAGATTGATATTGTGAAAAATCATCCCGTGAGGCGTTGGCTGTGCATGATTGCATATTCTCATCTGCTGACGCTGCCGAGACACGTCCTATTCTTCATGATGATCACCAATCGCCAAGTAAAGCTTCCCACAGCATGAAAAGAGGTTATCAATACTATCTCGCATGCACTGCTTTAGCATACGATGGGCGCTTTCATCCTCCGATGTTACAGCGTGGCCGAAATGCGTGGTGTGGTCAGTCGATGCACTGACAAACACTTCTTTGTAGGGAATCCATGTGTCGAAAAAATATTTCTGTACGCGATTCGAACAGCTTTAAAAGTTCATAAAAGGAATCTTCGCTTATTGCATACATGATTGCTCTCCATTCCTTCATAAATTTCTTCCACTCTTCTTCATTTGATTAATATGCTTTGCATTTTCTTACAATCAATATGCCATACACGTAAAAGAATTTGGGAAGCTGGAAAGTGCTCTCGAATGTCTGACATTAACGGTACTTCGCTATCAACAACAAAAACTTTCGGCGAATCATTGACTGTAAACATCGACGGAAAGAAGTTGATTGTTAGATAGGATTGACTTCCGTTTGTCATAAAAACAAATGCGACTGAAATTTTTGATACATTGACGAGCATCCAACGAGATGTACAACGGAAGCTTTAAAGTATTTGTTTTGTACGTGGCATCTTCCAGAAAGACACTCTTCTGACTCTAAGAAATCATCAGTTTGATCTTGGGTGGGCGAAAAAAGGTGAGAAATATATCTTAGGGAATTATTAAAATGACACCTCTAAATTCATAAATTGAAGCACCCCTTATTAGAGCTCCCTCTATAATTTTCATTATCACTTTTCACGAATTATATAATTATATCATATCGAGACGGTGTACTGAATTGCTACCCTTTGCCCAACCAAAGCACGCTTCCTCCTCCTGAAGGCATGTATTCCACCTCAGAAGATCTCATCCAGAGTGTTCAGAATTTTGCTCATTCTCAAGGATACTCTGTTTCCAAAAGGCGCACTAATGGAAATACTCGACAGCCGAACCACAAATGAGCGGAAATCATATACTCGACGTCGTGGATGTCCCTTTGAACTACACGCAAGGACGACCAAAAGAGCTGGGGGTCAGCGGATTTGGATAGTTAGAAAACCCCAATCATAATCATCCACCTGCAAAGGAAATAGCATTCCTTGCAACTGCACAGAGATTGCCAGCTCAAACTAGGGAAAATGTGCGACAACTCCTTACAGCAGGGGCCAAACCAGCAGCAGTCTTATCTGCTATTCGGCAAAACCCTGGTATCCTCTCAAATAGCGTTACCATTTACAATGAAGGAGTTGCAATTCGAAAAAGAAACCTTGGTGGACGTCCACCCATAGCTGCCTTACTGGATGCGATTCGACACGGACTTCCAACATGCTTATTTTTGCGATGATACACAAGCAATAGCAGTGTTATTTTTTTTCGAATCCTACATACATCAAATTGAGCCACAATTATCCTCATGTCTTTCTTTTGGATTGAACTTACAAAACAAATCGATTTCCTATGCCTCTGTTGCATGTCGTGGGTGTCACATCTTTGAACACGTCGTTTTCATCCTGCTTTGTTTTTTTGAAGGAGGAAAAAGAAGCAGATTATATATGGGCACTTCAGAAAATAAAATCACATGTGTTTGCCAATGGGATTGCACCTGTAACAATGGTCACAGATAGGGAGCTTGCGCTCATGAATGCAATTAGGCGAGTCTTTCCAGAATCAAAAAATCTTCTTTGTGTGTGGCATATTAGCAAAAATCTGGCTTCACATTGCAAACAAGGTTTCTCAGCAGATGAATGAACGGGCTTCATGGGAGATTGGAATGAAGTTATTAAAATAGGAAGCGTGACTAATTTCGAGGAAAGATGGAAAGAACTTGAGCGAAAATATATAAATCATCCTAATGTCATAAAGTACTTGAAAAACACATGGGAGCCGTTAGAGGAGCATTTTGTCACTGCCTGGACTTCGAAGTGCCTCCACCTTTAAAATATCAATACATCTAGGGTGGAAGGAAGTCATGCAGCTTCAAAGCGTGGTTGAAGGTCTCAACATTGGATTTACAACAGGTTCACAACAAAATAAAAGAATTTGTTGGACACCAAGAAAGGGAATTGCGAATTAAAATTGGTGATGAAAATATTAGGGAATGGCTTGACTTGGATGGGCAATTTTATGATCCAGTTATAAATAAGGTATCGCGATTTGCATTGATGAAAGTGTACCATATGGTATGCACGGGATTTAAAGATATCAGTGCAATATGTCGGGGCCAAATCAAAGCAACTCTTGGTCTACCATGTCCCCACCAGCTTCGTGCTCGTGTAGCTGCACATGGCGCTTTGCAGTTGAATGACTTTCATGCACAGTGGCATCTTGATCCACCTCCTCCATTACGCTTCCCCCTCTTGTCCTCTGATCAAGTTGAAGAAGAAAAAGCTCCACTTTCTGGTCTCATTACACTCTTGAACAATTGCTGAAGTTTATCCAATATTAGGTCCTAACCAGCAAGCTGAAACGGAGAATGTATTGATGAAACTAGCTTATCAAAGGTTTCGGGATCCCAATGAGCCTCAAATACAACGAACAAGAGGGCGAGCACCTGGTGCCATGAATTAAATTCAGCTCAATCATCAACCAGAAGAGAACCGTCGTTGCAGGAAATTGTGCACAGAAGATGTAAAAGATGCAGCCAAATTGGGCACAACATATGAACCTGTACAGAACAGTAAACGAGGTAAGACTCAAATAATTGCTGCTTCAAATTTTTTATCTGATCAATCTTCTACCTTAATTTTTCGAAGGGAGAATAGTGGAGTTGACTGGACAATTCCTCCATCATCCCACCGCAGTTGGATTGAATATATAAATCTTGCGTTTAGGGCTTATATAAATGTGTGTGCATCATGTCGTACTTCAATTTGCCGATTTGGCACTTTGAACTCCTCTAATTACACCAAGAATTCACTATTAAACGAAAGTGTACCACCGTCTTGATATGATATAATTATATAGCTCGTGAAATGTGATTATAAAAATTATAGAGGGAGCTCTAATAAGGGGTGCGTCAATTTATGAATTTAGGGGTGTCATTTTAATAATTCCCTATATCTTATCTTAACATGGAAATTTGACTAAACGTAATACTGGTCCCTTATTGGTCAATTGAAAGGTGTATCTTTTAAGATAGTGTATTGGTCTACATAGAAAATACGGTATGTCTGCGCCGCTATTAAATCCCACTTTCGACCAATCATACTATTTTTTATTAATACCAGCCAATCAAATGCTACCGTCTGTGGCCATAGCCGCACCCCCTTTTCTACCTTGTATTTGGCTTAGCCAAAATGCCTGTGGCAATAGCCCTGCCAATTATAGCAATATTTGTTGTGCAGTGCGAGCTGTAATTTGAGCAAATTTTCCTCGCTTATATACCCCCTCCTGGGCTTAAGAATCACTGTAATTGTTAGCACAGAAAACGCAGGAATGATGGGAGGAAGATCTAGAGTCCGTAAATGATCATAGCACCATCTCTAGCACTAGCAAGAGAAGCTTTGTAGTGTCTGAGTTGCGATATACAGGCACCATTCTCATTAGTAACCACCAATAATAAAACATACCCTTCCGAAAGCGATAGTTGTCACATTTGGCGCGCTTTTTGAAGTTTTTTTGGCGCCATCCGCTCACCACAAGCCAACACATAAACAAACCCGACACAACGAGAGCGACAAGGATGCCAACTACCTCCATCCGCGTACGGCTGACAGCGGAGCAGAAGCTGATGCTATGCAAGCGCCACAGCGAGTACCCCAAACTTTCGCTGCGCGCACTAAGTAGATGGACTGGCTCGGCGTTCAACCTTCCAAAAAACCCATCGCACGCAACTCTGCTGGTGCTGTTTAAGACGTCTGTCACCGAGGACGCTGTGCGCGCCAACCCTGGACGCAAAACAAATCAATATGTGTGTTTTCCTTCCCTCGAGCACGCTCTCGTGCTCTGGATTAACCGCTGCGAGCTGCTGCAGATGCCAGTGGTCACGTGGGCGACGATGCGCGCGAAGGCAGAGAAGATTTGCAGCACTCTCGAGCACGACGCTGCCTACGTCCTTAACGTGAAACTCCAGGGCATGATGTTCTAGGATGGGTGGCTCCAAAAACTACAGGAGCGACATAGGCTAAAACCACGGCGTGTATACGGAGAGGCTACGTCTGCGCGTGCTGCTGACGTCGATGAAGGTCGTGCGGCTTTAAGAATCATCACCAGCAAATGCAGCCCTCGCAACATTTTCAACATGGATGAATCTGCGTATTCTTACTGCATGGCGCCTTCAAACTCCGCGACAAAAGCGAGCATCTCAGGGCGAAAGAAGATCAAGAAGAGACTCACGGTGGCGATCACCACGAAAGCGGACGGCTGCTGTAAGATGCCACTTTTCTTTATCGGGAATGCGAGGCAACCTCGGTGCTTCATTTCGCAATCGGCGAGCAAACTCGGTTTCGACTACGCCAACGCTGCGAAAGGGTGGATGACGACTGCGATTTTCCGGTGTTGGCTGGCGCACTTCAACGAGAAGATGCAGGGTATGGATAGCCATGTGCTCCTCCTGCTCGACAACGCGTCGCGGCACCGAGTGAGCGAACAATTCTCCAACGTTACGCTCCAGTTCCTCCCTCCCAATAATAGTGCACACTTACAGCCACACGATGCAGGCATCATCCAGTCATTCAAAAGCCAGATGTACAAGACCAGAATTGCGCACGTGGTGGACAAGCTTGACGAGCTGCTGGAGCAAGTGGATGGAATGGGAAAGGAGAACGTCAAGATTAATGGTGAGCAGCTTTTCGATGTGAACATTCTGGTGGTGATGCGATGGGCTCAGGAGTCGTGGGGCGCGGTGACGCAAGCCACTGTTGCAAACTGCTGGCGTCACACCGGCATATTTGGCGAAGATATCTTTGAGCTCGTGACCGACATGCACAAGTTGCACATCGGACCGCATACCGATCGCGAGCAAGTAGTTTAGCTCCCTCTATAATCTTATATCGGAGCATTTTGCATTCCTTGCCCAAATAAATACTTTTTGGACCCAAATTTGGTGGTCACTAATGAGAATGGTGTCTGTACTGCGACCTCCTTCCACCTGACGTAGTAGCCAACTTTCTCTCGAATCAATACGGATATTTGTGTGCAACTTTTTTTCACTCTGTTAAATGGTAATTTCCTTTTTGTGAAACAAGTATCTCAGTATATTAACACATAAAGGGAATCGTTCAATAAGCGAACATTCCACTCAAGCATTTAAATCCTGCAATTGCTCATTCAGTTGGGAATAGAATTTGTGATATTCGAAGATATCGCCTTTTCCTCGCCGAACTTCAACCAGATGAAGATTCTCCGCCAAAACATAAATCTGAATGACCACTCCGACTGCTCCTTTGGGTGTCTGCAGAGTGGCTCGGAGCTTGGAACTGCTATCCACAGTGATTTCGCAATGTCGTGACTCTAGATACGTTGTCAATCGTGTCATGATTGTGGACGCAGCTAGAGTTGATGTGAATTGTGTGCACCTCTTAACTTGTTTTTCATCATTCGATTGAAACATCCGATTTAATGCCATACCCCCACACATGTTGATCAAGTCAAATGCATTCATTGTCTTGATCCCAGTCTCGCTTCTGGTCTTTTTCGCACAGGGTACTACTTCGTCCGGGTGTTCCACGATTGCGGCGTCCAGTTCTGCTTGACTCGGTTTGTACTGAACTGAATTCGTCTGTTTGTTCTCTGGTTCATCCATGTAAAAATCGTTTGGAACTGTTGCGGTCGACTGAAGAGATTCTTTCGCAGTGTGTAAATTCTGTGCGGATCCATTCATCAACCAGTCGTCAGTTTGAATGTCCGCTAGGGTAACCCGTTGCTCAGGATCTGGCACCAAAATGTGATTCAATAGATTGATGACGCGAGGAGAAAACCAACTTGGGTACGAGAATTCCGCTTTTTGAATTTTCCGAAACAGCGCTGACATAGTTGGCTCGTCAAATGGAAGAAAGCCAGCGAGTAAGACATATAATATGACCCCAATCGACCAAACATCAGCTGCTCGACCATCATACCCCTTGTCTGCCAAGACTTCGGGTGCAACGTAATTGGGTGTGCCACATGTCGTATGAAGTAGAGACGCACGAGAGCTTTCACCCGTTCCGTCAGGATTGCCGCCTTCATATAGCGCAGATAAGCCAAAATCGGATATCTTCAGATCTCCATTCTCGTCCAATAAAAGATTTTCTACAAAATTCACGTTACGCTGTGAATAAAGTGCATCAAATTGCAACAATTCTTCGTACCTGGTTTCAAATCACGGTGGCACACACCATTTTCATGACAGTATTTGACACCGTCTACCAACTGCTGGAAGTAAAAGCGAGCAGTGGTCTCGTTAAATCTGTTTCATTACACAAGGTGAAAAAGTGTACTTTGCAATAGTAAGAGGCTTACCTTCCCTCACTGACGATTTTGTCGAACAACTCTCCTCCTGTGATAAGTTCTAGCACAATGAAGATCTTTTCGAAAAACGTTTTGTGATGTGCTCAAACTCATTTAACAGATATGTACAAACCTTTGTCCGACTCGCGAGGACTTCTTTAAGAACGACAACGTGTCTGTGACGCACCATTTTCATAATTGAAATTTCTTTTTTTATCTGCGCTCCCATATTCTGCTTTTGAATCTTTTCTTTATCCAACACTTTGATCGCGACACGTTCGTCATTTTCCGTGTTCACCGCAAACTTTACTCTTGATGCCAAAACATCAGAAAGATGACATCATAGAGAAGAAGGTTCCTAATACTCACTTTCCAAAGGTTCCCTCCCCCAAAGTTTTCCCGATCACATATTTGCCTAAAATGATTTACCACGTTTGCGCTGATTATTGGGGGGCGGAAGACATAAGTGTTGCATACCAACTTTTTTCACCATCAGAATCTACTTCCGTATAATACTTATGGGTACGTGAAGTGACCGTTGGATGTTGAGATTAGTTCAAGCGCTTATGTTTCAAAAGCAAGCGTGACTATGTGGGAGGAGCTAGAGCGTGTTCCTAAACTTTTCGGATGCAATACCGTATCCTTCATAAACTACCACAGCACAATGTGCACCGAACCTATTGGATAGCGGTTTTTGTCAGACAACGCGAATAAGACGTTAGTTAGGTGACCCATGTCATCTGTGAACAGGTCATGTGTCTCAAAGGTTTCGTATCCAACCGTTGGTTCAGACAGTCGGGTGTGAAACGTTGCGATCGTAAGAAATGCATGTCGTACCTTAGGCGTACGTCAGGGTACACTAGAATCATGGTCCTGAGGCGAGCTCCAACTCTTCCCGGTTTTTGCCCACGCGCGAAACGCTACGGAAACCCCGGTATGCTCAATTGATATAATAAATTATAGTAATGTTAATACGATTTTCTTCAGTCGCGATCGCAACCCTCTCCACAGATTCAACACCGGCTTCTTCGCACGACCAGTCGTGTAACCGAATCCTCTCGGGTATCCAACCGACCGGAATTCCTCATTTAGGAAATTATTGTGGAGCAATCTCGCATTGGGCCAAATTTCAAAAGGAAAACAAGAATGGGCTAAAACGCTCAGATTTGATGTTCACGATCGTGGATCTTCATGCCATAACAGTACCGTATGATCCCAAAAATATGCAAAGTCGCGTCCGAGATACGTTGGCAACATTGCTCGCTGTCGGCTTAGATCCTTTGAAGTGTACAATGTTCAAGCAATCCGATATTCTGCTTCATGCTGATCTTTCTTGGCGACTTGGATGCATTACACCCCTCAAATGGCTTCAACGAATGACACAATATAAGTGTAAGACAGAGCAACAACAAAAGGACGCTGATTTCGGATTGTTGGCATATCCGATTCTCATGGCTGCCGATATTCTTTTGTATAGAGCAACACTAGTTCCAGTCGGCGATGATCAACAGCAGCATCTTGAACTTGCTAGGATGATTGCCACGGCATTCAACCATCGCTTCAAATGCTCCCTTTTCGATCCGCCGATGCCCCATTTATCAGAACACGAGATGTGTCGCATTATGAGTCTACGGGACGCTAGCAAGAAGATGAGCAAAAGTGATCCTTCCGCATGGGCCCGTATCAATTTGAACGACAGCGAAAAGATGATACAGAAAAAAATTTCGAAGGCGCAGTCAGATGGAATATCCGGTATCACATTCAACAAACTTGAGCGGCCCGCCATTTCAAATTTGCTATCGATCCTGAGTGCGGTTACCGAGTCAACAATTCCGTCTTTGGTATCGCAATATGAAAATTATCAAACCAGTGCCTTCAAAAAAGTTGTGGCAGATGCTGTAATTTCAAAGTACGTTTTCCTTGTATCATTGTGCTTTTGATTGAACTGAACGCTGGTTTAACTGCATCATATTAGAATCAGCCCCATCAGACGTCGCATTCGAGAGTATCAAAAGGATTCAGGATACCTTGATACAGTGCTCGAAAATGGAGCATCTAAAGCCAGCATTATTGCTGCTGAAACAATGGATCGTGTTCGCAAAGTGATGTGCGTTTAAATAATTCCATCATTTATAAGCATACGCTCTGGGAGTTGTCACGGTAGTTGGCTTAAACGCGTTTGACCATAAACAGCAACTGACGTTGCTCAAACTACATAAAAAGTCAGATAGTCAAATGCCTGACTTGATCATGCGACAAATTTCTGCATACAGATCTTATTGTTACAGTAAATCTCCTCTCGCATGACGCCTTACTTATCGATTCTCACTTCCAATGACAATGCCGCTCTCGTCAGCGTGAAGAGTTTTCAGCCACTTTGTTGTACATAGCATTCACTGACTTTTGTAATAAAATCGAATGATCTAATATTTCGTCTTCTGATCTGGCTTGGAAGTATCTTTCGTATATTTACAGCTTCGCTAGCTATCGTCACCCAAGTGACTAGTGCACTGGGTTGACTATCGCGTGCCGTCAGTATAGCGCATGTGAGTGTGCCAATCAGCTCTTTTTTTTTGATAAATTTGATATTACCGCTTCTTGCGATTTTATTAGTCTAACGCAAGTATGCAGCCAGTACATACAGAAACGATGAGAAAAAGAGTTCAAACTTTCCACACACTTTCATTTTTGTTTTCCCCTTCAACAAGCAAAGCCAAACGTTGAAATATACAAAGCGTAGCAATTGTATCATGCGAATCACTTCCTATTTTCTCTATGTTTCTCTGTATGAGGTCATATTCACTTGCATTTATGCAAATTATGCGTGTGATATTTTTCAGATCCAGAGCAAGCTGCTGCCAAATGGAACGGAATACAACGACGCATGTCAAAGCAAAACCGGCTACAATATTTTCTTGCTTGACAAGTACCCCAGTGAAGAACAGGTTCAAACATTGTCGCACACACGAGAATGCACGGACGTTCTGAATCAGATCAATTCAAGAGCAAACCAACTCATCCAATGTGATGTCAATGTCAATGGAACAAATGTTTCGTATGGATGGCTTATTTCAACCTGGTTGATGGGAAAAACAGGCAACCCGTTGAATGAAACCGAAAGCATGAGTGATGACAATGGGTCATATGATGTGGAACCAAGTTCTTTAACGAACTCAACAAGTGAATCTGATTCTACATCAAAGGATGAAGATGTCGGAAAGCAAGAGGTACCCAAGAAAAAAGAAGTAAAACCTGCACATGCTTCGGCATCTACCGAATCAAAAGGAACTTCAGTATGTTTTTCGTTTATGATCGGCTCCATTTCCGCACTTGTTGTTTTTATCGCAACAGCGTAGGCTCGTGTCACCTTGTGGAACACTACACAAGGAAGAACCGTAAAATTTACTATATTAGCAAGTGAACGGATACCAAATGAAATGTTATACTGTATCAATTGATCTACCTTGTCCCTCTAAACGGCGACATACATTCACTCAGCTTATGATGTTGGAATGATCTCATGTTAAATTGTCATACTATCACGGGAGTTGATACTTGCCTTTCGGAATACAAAGTCGAAATGTGACACACTACCGAAACAATAAATTCTAAGGGAACCTAGTCCGCCGATCCCACGTAATAACTCATGCTGGGTACAGAATTTATGATGCACAAATATAGCACACGTTAAAGTCAATAATCTTCACTCACTTCCTGCAAGGGGTATAGCCACACTCACAGATTTTGTTGTGCTGGGTTGTCACACTATAATACCTCACGTTATTTGGGCGATTGAGGCTACAGAGTGCGACAGTGATTTTGAAATGGATACAGCCAGAAAAATCATTTTGCTGGTGCTTGTACAACACATATTTTTTAACCACATGCAGCATAATCCACGACGAAGTCTTGTAAGAAATGGCCGAGCATTGACACCATCGTGTAGCGGAATGACCGTAAGTCAATGTATAGATCCATTCAGTGGTCGCAACTTTGGGGATGGACTATTGCAACATGCAGATACAGTATACTAAAACTTCGAACACATAATCATTGCGGTATTATCGTGAGAAACTTCAGCACGACAAGACCATACTGAAATCATGTTGTAAACACATTGACATCCTACAACTAAACAGGGAACTATTGCAAACATATGCAAGAACTGATAGCCTCATATGGAGCACTTGTCAGGAATAAGCGGTAGTGTGCATATCAAAAAATTTATATTTCTCTTTCGTCAACACCATTTAACCGGAAATTCCTGATATGTGTTAAGTCAAGAAATTACCTCAACAGCCGCTGTATTTGTGCGAATTGGTCGCGTGGCACAAATACTCCTGAATCATTTCGACACAAGCTGCTACGAGTTTGCATATTGTGTCGGAATCAGCGATACATACTTTGAGCATCATGTTGATCACGACACTGTATTCGCTGTCGTGAGCGCTCTTGACCTCATCCATATCGTCAGTAGTTCATCTCATTGGGTTTGTTGCGTGAAGCTTTTCCTAGAGGTGCTCGAGCAATGTAAGCACCTTTTGCGAACATATTTGCCTATTCCTTTCATTGCTCACCAGAATGTTTTCCTTCAGCATGTGATACTTCCGCAATACCATCCACGACTCAGTGTCTTACAGCATACAAACTGATTTATATCCTTTTGTTCGCCGAATTCTATATTCCATTTTGAAGGCTGAGTTTCTCGAAATTGTCAGATCGGTTGATCTAATTTAGACATAATCGTGGCTGCATATGAATATGTAAACCTAACTGTGAGAAGTCGACTAAACTGGACCCATTAGTATCGCAGCCTTCGTCCGAGTCAAAGTGAGCGTTGTCTAATGCTGTTCTGGATAGTTCAACTATATTTTGAGGCTTCTATATATTTAATCTCGAGCTACTTCACGATAATATCGACTTATATACTTAATTTATCTCGTTCCCGAGTGGCTACACTACGAGACCGACATTCCATACGCTCCCATCGTAGTACAATATACAGGAAGATTAAGCTGATCCGGAGTAGTGACTGCTACTAATGAAAGCGACGTACAATATTCCAGTTCAATAATCATCCAATCGATCATCCAAAGAAGCAGTAAGTTTGAACTACAAAAATCTAGTACAACTCTACTTGTGCGTTGATTCCTATCAGAAAATGGAATTGCGGCACGTGCCTTTCTGTCGACCAAAGATAAGCTATAATTTAATTGCTCATTTTCTAAAACAACCATTCAGGGA
The DNA here is from genome assembly GCA_902706625.1 of Albugo laibachii. Lineage (NCBI taxonomy): Eukaryota > Oomycota > Peronosporomycetes > Albuginales > Albuginaceae > Albugo > Albugo laibachii. Next base: position 78,357 of record CACSLJ010000034.1, on the reverse strand, counting down.
TGAAGGTATCACGTCTTTCAGCCAGCATTCTGATAAGCTGGATTCTTTACCCCATCCTCTGCCTTGCAATGAAAAAAGCAAATTCTGATTCAATCTATTCAAGTCGTACTCACAGAAGATCACATACATCTATGTCCGAGGATGATTGTGCGAAATTGCTTTCTTACTCTGAAAATGAAGCATCAACGAGTGCTCGTAAACCTCGAAAAATTTTGTCTCTTCCAAAGATAAATACATTGATGAACGCCCATGACATGCTATGGGTGGAACAAGCCAATTCCAGACCCAGTGCCGGAGCCATTTGGACCTCCAACGTCAATCGTATCCCCGCAAACGCCAAAGCTTCTACTTGCAGAGCCAGATTCGTTTTCATTTCAACCCCCAACGTCAATCGCATCGCCAAAGTCTCCAAAACTTCGAAACGCAAAGCCAACTTCGTTCTCATTTCAGCTCCCATTGTCATTTCTACCTCCAAAGACACCAAAACTTCCATCTGCGGCAAAACTTTTAGGATCGAGTCCACGGCGAGATCATGTAGACTAGTTGCCTTACAGTTGTAAATATACCTCCATTGAAATTGTTGGTAGACATCATTCGCTGAGAGAACTGACCATGGTTCATTGAGAAGAGCATTACGTCGTCTCTTAATAAATGGGGTGCTCTCTCTTGAGTCAGACATTGAACTGAACTAGCTATTATTTGCTTCGAAGCAGAGGCTATCATTTGATGGTTCTACCAAGGCTCTATTGACACATGTGCACGATACTCGATAATTGATATTGCTGAGCAGCGGTTGAAAAGCTCTAGTGATGATAATTTGAGTTATATAGCAGAAGAGGCAATCGATCCAACCGCAATTTTTTTGTTTTGCTGTAGCTTTCCGATGATTGTGCGAGAGCTCATAGTATCACCAATACTGTTTCATGTGAAGATTCGATGGACCTTCAGGATCTACATGCCGTCATCCCACTACATTACTTGATTTGCATGCAACTTGTGATATTGCACTGCATTTCCGTGTCATATGCAGTACAGAAATTCTCCACATGCATGCACATCTGCTGCGATCAATATTGACAAACTAGAAGTCGAATTGTGCCTTTGAGAATGCCTTTGGCGACACTTTCTGTGCTGTCGGTGTAAGCTTTTTCGCAGCGAATTTCAGCCAGTTTCCAATGTGGAGTCCATGCTCCAAGAATAATAACTAACACACGTAAAAATAAACCATCCATTCTCTACATTGGAGGAGTGATCGTTGCGTGTAGAAGCAGACCCATACCGCTCACTTGACGCCTTGGAACAAGCTGCATGCTCTCCTCAAATATGCGTACGTGACATGTCACTAAAAATACCCGTTGATCCATTCATATGGTATGGGCGTCATTCGATACTCGATTATCTTCTCGTAGTGGTGGTGTCCAAAAGAAAGAGAAGACATTAGTGATGATTTTATCCGCGATCGAGATATTAGAGCCAGACCCGTCGATGCCAATATTTTCACTCCTGATCTCATTCTCTTCTTCAGACTCTGCGTCCAGTACTATCTCTTCATCTAAATCGTGCTCTTGCGGGGTTATGTTCTTCTGCAATATAGAGCCATCAGCAGCAATATCATGTAATTCTGAAGAAACGTTTGCTTTGCCTGAGTTTGCACGTGCAAAAGTCAGTGTCAATGGACGCAATCCTCCTTCCAGCAGGAGCATTATGTGTCGGAAAGGTGCTGTTTCTACCGAATTATTGTTGACTGCAATGAGACGGTCAAAAGGCTCGACCTGACCTAGTTTTTGAGCTGCCATCTCAGGCAACAGCTCTCGAACAGTTGCTCCGTTATCAGGAAAATTTGCTTGGAAATGGATGCCAATGGGTCCGCGGTCCGTGAAAATGACGTTGCACATGCTAACATCGTTTTTGCTCGGCGGATGTATGGGTAAGCGAGGTGCACATTCCATTGATACTGGCATAGTCGGATTCTCTGATTGAGGAGCACACAATGAAACAAAATCTTTGGGTTCAGTGTCTTGTTGAGTTACACCGAGATCCAGATCTTGAGCCGAATGTGACTCATCGCGGATAGAAAGTGTCTTTGGGTCACACATCTCGATCGATTCAGCGTAATCGAGTCGTTCCCTGTTGTCAGCGACAAGAAGCAAATCGTGCCGCTCTTTATTTTCGATATCATATCCTTCAAGTCTTTTATCCTCAGAACTTGGAAGCAGTTTATCATCATAACTACATCCTTCCACTTGTTCATCCATTTTCTCATTCGTTTCACAAGACGTTACGCTATCCATATGGTCCACTTTTATTGAGTGTCCAGTGTACTCTATGAGAGACTCATTTTCATACTTAGATGGGTCGTGTCGCGCCAGTTGCGAATGTGTAACTGCATCGTTTGCATTCTCCATTTCCATATCCAATTTAAGCTGAAAGCCGGTAAGGTCGTTGACAGAATTTGCTCTCTCTGACGTTAGAAGTGTTGTCTTGGAATAGGTAGTTTCATTGTCAGGCCGTTCACTGTATTCATCAATGACGGATTTTAGATTGATAAGCGCAGTCTCAATCTGAGGGCACTGCAAACGACCAATGGCATTCCAAATATCTTGATAATGTGCGTATAATTCCGTCGCGTTTTTCTCGCGCGGCTGCGAGTCAGAAAAATATGATGGGTTGATTTCAGTTTCGTGCGTTACGGTACCAACAGAAGGGTGCGATGATTTCTGGTATGAAACACTTTTTCTCCGTACTTGCGCCAGCTGACCTTCATTTCTACAAGCTTGATACAGGGCAAGCAGTTGGTTCCCTTTCGCGATCAGTGCGTTTCGGTTGTAGTTTGGCGTACCAAGAACGCTTGGCAGGGATTTAGATTGATGTATTTTCAGCTCATTTGACGCGTTTTCCTTCTCCGTGTTGGTAAATCGATCGCAGGAGGTGGACATTTAAAGTTTTCAGGTCGCCTACGTAGTACAGTACCGGTAAATGCGAAGTCGACTTTTTCGTGTCTGATAAAATTATTGGTTTGAAGATTTACTGTGCCCATGTTCAACAATCGCTTTGTATACAAGCATCAAGTGCCTATCTTAGGAGTATATCCTTCAGATCTTGGCGTAATAGTGCCGATAGATGCGAATATACTCGACGCAGATTGTGAAAAAAAGTAAGATCCAATTGCGTCAAGCAAGGCAGTTTGATCGGCATGCGCTAAACCGGTTCACGGTAAAGGATCTTGCATTTTGCGAAGCCAACATCTAGCGCTAGCGTTTCTATATCAAATGTATAAATTGCGCAAAGAAGCAGCAAAGCACACTTAAAGAAGTCAATGGATGGATGGAGATTGGACTTTGAAGGCGGTCGACCTCGCACGGAGCAAGAAGTGAGCTATTTTACTCAAAATACTGAAAGAAATAGGACTCAAATAGCCTTCGTTCGGCAATAAATGGTTTTTGAACTTACCCATCCTATGAGAGAAGCCAGAAGATCTCTTTTGAGCTTGACAGAGAAGAAGAAAAATAATCTCCGTCGCCGGATCGCGATCAGCTACCAAAAATGATCGTTCTGCGACTTTTTAATCTCTATGCAAGGGTGGGAATCTTTGGTTCATGAAATTCCGTTTTAATAACTCCACACAAGCAACTTTTTTTTTCTAAATGAAAGGCTTCTAAGCGGACGCGATCTTCAATAGAGTATTCTTTCTAAGTTTCTTTAAAACAGAAAGTGTGAGAATTTTTTAGTAGTGATTCATCAAGTCTCAGGATCCTGTGATCAAACATTCCGAAGCGGATGATCCAACCTTACGAGTCATATGAAGTCCAGCTACAATACGAGTTATGGAATGGATAGTTCAAGTGATACTCGGGCGTTAGCACCGCCATTGAGAGCACTTGTTCCGAAATACGATGATGCGTGTAATACAGTCCCTGCACGAGCAATGAATCAAGCATTTTCCCTTTTTTCAATAAGGCTTCCATGCATCTCATTGAGTTTTTGTCTGAGGATACCTTACACAGGGTTTCACGGAAAATCAGCGAGCTTGAATCCTCAGTATTGCTGCGTGAATCGTTGTAGCGCTGTACAAATGGTCGTGCAGCTGCTCAAAATAAGTATGCACAATTCCTGGCAGTCTTCACGAACACATGCTACGGATGCTGTAGTCGACGTTACCGTGATGGTGCATTCCTTGCATAAATTTTCGCGCTACGCTTTGCATTAAGGGTAGTCTTCATCCCAGAGCTGAAATCGTACCAGTTGTTGCCAAAGGAGACTTTCTGTCCACAAAGCAGTAATGGTGGGATTAATCGTGGGTGACAACCGAATTGTTTTACGTACGTATAACACGTCGTATAATTTGACCAAATAAATGAACTTTTAATGCAACTGAGATCTTGTTTCAACTTTTCAATTTGCCGGCTACATGTACACTCCTTTCTCTTTTATTGATACATCGTTCAAAATCTATAACCCTTCCAAATCGTTAAATCGACGACCAATTTTCAATTCCCCTAAACACTCTCATAGAAATCCTCTGAAACTTTTCAAAAATTGCCGCGCTTTTCGCCTGCATTCTCAAAGTAAAACAAAAGAAAGCAATGGTCACCACCACGTACGTACGCCTGACCATTGGCCAGAAGCAAGCACTGCGAGAGCAGCACATTGCCCACCCAACAATGAAGCAATGTGAGCTTGGCGAGCGGGCTGTAATGGCCTTCAAGCTCTCCGACACGCCGTCGCGAATGACTATGCATCGTGCTAGCTGCTGAGTCGGACTACGAAGGCAATACAGACCAGCGGCGTCAGAAGCCCATCCGATGCCCACGTCTCGAGGCCCGGCTGATAAGGTGGGTGCGTGACTGCGAGAAGTTGAACATGCCTATCGTGACCGGCGCTACAATTCGAGGGAAGGGGGCGAAGATACAAGAAGAATTGCTCTCGCATGCGTCTCCAATTACAGTTGCTCTGCTCTCTTCGCTTTCATTCTCCACTGGGTGGATATGCAGATTTCAGAAGCGTCACAAGCTCACATCGAAGCGTGTTCGTGGGGAGGCTGCGTCGACGAATTCAATCAGCGTGAAGGAAGCGAAAGCCCTTCTCCTAGCCATCACACAAGGCTTTGCGAAGCGTGACATATACAACATGGACGAGGCGGCATTCTTCTACTGTATGCCGCCCCACAAAACTGTCTCAACACGACAACCGCGCTGTTTTTATGGGAAGACTGGAGATCAACTTAGCTTCGACTACGCAAGCACTGCAAAGGGCTGGATGAACACCGTGCTTTTCCAGAGATGGGCACGTCGTTTCAATGATGGCATGCGCGCGGGAAATCGCCACGTCTTGTTGCTGCTCGAAAATGCTTCGTCTCATCGACTCAGCGAGCCCCTCACTCAAGTCACGCTGAAAATGCTACCACCCAACACCAATGCGTACCTACAGCCTCAAGACGCCGGCATTATTCAGTCCTTCAAGACACAAGTTGAGCGGCTGAAGACTCGTTATGTGGGGGATAAGTTTGACAAGATATTGAACCGTGCGGCAGACATGGGGAAGGAAAACATTGAGCGATACTGATGTATTGTTACAAGTAAATGTACTTGTGGCTATGCAGTGGGCAAAGGATGCTTGGGAAATGGTCACTAACACAACAATTAGCAACTGCTGGCGACACACTAAAATCCTAGATGACGGCATCGACGAGCTGGTTGACAGTGTAGAGAGAGGCTTCGTTTAGGAAGGCATTCGATAGGACTGCTATTGAACTGATTGATCTGTTTTGAATAATCCTGCTTTATGTTTTACGAGTAACGTTGCGATGTAGGGCGTCTGCGATGACATTCATGTAACGGCACCGTCAATTTTACCTGTATTATCTGATACCTCTATTTTTGGAAAAAAATCTTACATGTTATAATCCGAGGTCGGTTTTACCGTGTATCAATAAGAGGGGAAGGGGTGTACTACGTACCTCGCAAACCGAATACCACCCAACAAACCTCACAAACTCAGCGCAAGGTTTTTCCAACTTTCCTGTCGCAAACAATGTTTCTATTATTGATGATATTGGGGGAATTTGGTAAGTAATTATATATTAGGATCCTTAGATCGTGTAACTACTCTAAGTCCTACTTTTACCTAGATTATTCTGCCTCACTCTGATTGGCAGTTATAGTCAAGCTCTCTGTTTGCTCAACATCTGTCGACATTTCCACTTTGACCAGCGCCATATTGTCGACCGATATCCCAACAGCTGCATCGTTATCCCCTGCCGTTGTCACTTCGACTACGGCGACCGACCAATCCGATTCGCCGGAACCCTCTAACACCCCCTTCGAGGAACGTATGGACGTGGACCCTACCCCGCGTTCCAACCCTGCTGCTCCACCAACGCCGTTTGAGGTTGATGACAGGAACGCGTCGTCCTCGTCGCCTCCAACGTTCAACGAACCGGACCCGAAAGCTCACCGGCCAACCTTGGTGGATATCCTTAAGGGTCAGGAAAAGATCCGCAAGGATAAGGCGGCTACAAAAGCCAAATAAAAGGTCGAACTGCCTAAGCCTATAGCTTCGGATTTACAAGCGATCGACCGGCTTTTCGAGGATGACCTTCCGAGTTGGGACGTGTTGTCTGCTTACTTAATAGCAGCAAAAGCGTATGTGATCCCAACTGCACGGTTTTCTGCTGTGTTGGAGACTGGCCAGGCGTTTGTCCGCTCGCCTCCAGCTCATATCTTGCAATCGTTCGCTCGCGATCACGGCAACAAGATCGTAGGCGAGCTTTTACACGCCGGTAAAATTGGTCATGTGGGCAAACTGCCTGGCGGCAACCCCCGGCTTCTAGTCACATCGGAAGATGTCTGCCAGCTGTTGGCCAACGAAACAGGTACCCTTCTTGGTAACTAGCACTCCTTCCGAGCATTTGATATTCTCAGATCACGCTATTTTGTGGACATTTTCGGCCTTGGACCGGAAATATCGACATCAACAATTATCTTCGCGTTGCATAGTCTTGGGTGCGATATTCTATATGAGAATTCTCGCGAAGCAGCGACTTCCCAACGACTAGCAATGTCCACTTATCGAGTGTATATTCGCTCCACCTGCTGCCCAGCACCTCTGCTCATATCGGGAAAGGTCTGTGAGCAGCTCTTTATTGATGGACGCTACTATCTGGCTCGTGATAAAATAGCTCCAATTCTGGCTGATCGGCTAAGTATGGGTCAGCGCAGTCCGTACTGCTTACAGCTGCCAGTGGAAACTCCCAAACCGCATCAGCCGCCTCTTACATCGACTGGTCCATCGAATGGTACAGCCCAATTGACGACAAACCGTACCAAATATTCAGCCAACGTGCCTTTCCCTTAGGTCCTTAGGCAGTGAGAAAAGCCCTGCAACTGAAACGCCAACAGCTGCGGGTTCACCTGAGAGCATTCTCGAAGACAAAGGGAGTCCTTCGTTATCCACCGGATTCATTCTCAACGTCTACGGACGCCACGAATGAACCTCCTTCCGAAAAAGTCGCTGCAGTCAAAGAGAGTCAATATTGGACGTTCGTTCGCCCTGGTAATAAACGCGACCGCTCGATCGACAATTTTAAAAGCTTGGTTAGAAAACCCCCACCCCGACAGTTGAAGGAGCTTGCAACCACTAATTGCTTCGACGTGCTTCAATCTATCGACGTGGAGTATATAACAATTGACGTCACGACACGGGCGGGGTTTGGATCGCGATACCATGTGCTAACGTCCAAAATAGAGACACCTGCCTCCGTGGCTGTAACAAAGAAGCAGCTCATTTTCTCAAGAAAAATCATACGCGCAATGCGCAAAGTACGAGCGAACCACTCGCGTTTGTGGAGCGGTAAACTACTTTTTCGAAGATATATGAGCGACCACACTTCCGACCGCGATGGACAAAGTCCTCCACGAGGACATTCAAGTTTAAAAGGCGGAGAAATTTGTCCGGTCTACCTGCAACGAAGATACTCCTGTCAAATTTTCCTCCGCGCACCCGATTGCTCTGCACGGCGTGCTCCACAGCAGCATGCGAAGCAATGCTGCGCATTTGGCAGACGCAGTACAAGTCCACGTGATCAATCTTGTTCTTGCGGCGTCCGAGCCTTCTTCTGACACATCATTTATTACCAAATGGTCGAACCGAATTGGTGAAAAAGTCCCACAAAGCGCCAAGAATTATTCGCCTCAGTCACACACTAGTCGAGCGATTCCCCATCTATGGACGACTTGAAACGTGCAACACGATCTCTCGCGTTTTTTGAGTTAATGCTGATGTGCACTGCACCAAAACTCTTCACCAGCGACCACTTGATTCAGTATCTCACTGGTCAACCAGTGATTTGGATCCGGCACATTACTGTCTGTTGCTTCCAATCAATGTGTTGATACAGCTGTTGCGCTCTCCTATCGGCAACTTGATTCTCAGTGGATGGATTGATGCGCACTGGGATACTCAGTTGTTCGACGACTTGTCAATGCCCGAGATGTCGACAACCTTCCTTCCTGAATAAGCATCCATCATCCAGTTGACAGAGGTGTCTGGAGTTCAGACGCTAGTTGCCGGCTCTCTTGGTGCGTCCTACTATGGGCAGCTCACCGTCTGAATGCACCTGGAAAAACAAGAGCATTTTTTCCGTCAACACAAACGGGGTCAAACAGAACGTTCAGCTTTTCATGTAGAATGTCGTTTCAAAATACGCAATTTGTTGCGTCCAAGAAACTCGATTTCGCGATCTTTGGCACGTGGAGACTTTTCGTTTGCACATGGCTTCAACATTCCAAAGTAAATCGTTTGTCAGTGATACGAACAGTCTTCAATCAGACCCCTTTCGGGCAAGGGTACACGGTGTTATGACCATTATTCGCACCAACTTCCCAGGATCCGACACTGCTGAAGCGCTCCGCACTCTCTCCGTTACCGACCGTTATTTGGTCGTACGGCTGACGATACTTGGAGCTCCAGTGTAAAGACATAACGTGGACGCTCCGCTAGAACCAACAGAGCGAAAGCCGTTTTTGACCAGCTTTCAACCGGATCCTTTGAACAAAATGCGACTCATGTCGTTTGCGGGGATCTCAACACAACCTTGTGCCCCAGTCTGGATTGTTCCAGTGGTGTCTATCGACACGAGCCAAGTCGACTCTCTTGTTTGTCATGGCTTTTCTATTCGGGTGTTCTTGACGCTTGGCGTCAACACCACCCGAATGAGCGTGTCTTTATGGACCTCGGCAAAGGAGAAACCGACTAGACTACATCGTTCTGTCGGAATCTCTCTTCCGTCCAATATACAGGGATTCCAAATATGTTGCACTCCCTCACACGGGAGATCACCTGGCCCATATTCTTGCCTTTGCCAATCCGTCCCAGCCTCAAGATAGTGCTTATTGGAAGTGTCCACGATCGCTATTTGACTATCCAGTGATCAAAGACGCGATCTAAGTGGAAAAAGATCTCATTTTGGAAACGCTTCGTTCTTCCTTTCGTCCCGGAAATTATTGGGAATGTTGGAAGACACACATATAGAATCTTCTGCAACAAAACCAGCGAAAGAAACGCCGTCAAGAAGATAACGACGTCGTGCGAACCCAATCAGACTTGGACGAAGCGGCATCGGCGCTCCGTACATCGAACTCATTCCACTACAGGAGGATTTACGAAGCAGCCCTTCGTTCTTATCACAAAAGAGTGAAGAGCTCATCCAAATACAATCAAGACTCCATGTTCGACTACCACATGAAGCACATGGAGCAATCGTCCGGGTCCTATTTTCGAACAGTTGACTCGACATGCCATCGGGTGCCTTTGGAAGAAGTTCTTCTTCCGACCGGCCAAGTCTCCAAAGCATCCGTTCGATACCACACTTCACTTCACCGACCACTGGGGTGGTATCATGGGAAATCCATCAAGTTTAGCCGGACCTCCTTCACGTCTTTGCGCACGGAAACAAGCAGGCCTTCTTCACTCTATCACGAAGACATTATCCAGCACCCACGAGGCGTTCTTATCCGCCCCGTTGACGCAGAAGAAAATGGAGGGAGCAATTAAGCGCATGCGTAGCCACTGCTCACCTGGAATGGATGGATTACCGGCAGCATTCTACCAGCTCGCTCCAGCCATCTTCGGTGAATGTCTGCAAATTGTCTTCGCCGATCAACTTCGTCGGGGCTCTTTGCTGCGCTCTCAACGTAGCTCGGCCATCACGTTGCTCTATATAAAAGTATCCCAAGCCGAACCTGGCAACTATCGTCCCATTGCTTCGATTTGCGTGGATGTGAATGTGCTGTCGAAGGTACTCGCGTATCGACTTCAACAAGTGCTTCTGAAATTGATCCACGAGTATCAGAAAACCTTTCTACGAGGACGTTTTCTCCACCATCACATTCGTGACATGAGTGATATTCAGGATTTGGTCACTCATCGTGGCGACGCCGCTTACGCCACCTTTCTCTACTTTGAGAAAGCGTACGATCGAGTGGATTGGTCATACATGTTTGCAATTCTTTCCAAGATGAACTGTGGCACTTCCTTCTTTGAATGGGCAAAGCTTCTATACAACAACAAGAACATTTCGCTGTTGTTGATTGGAACGCTTTCTCCGAAAACAACTCCGTCCCGAGGATTAACACAAGGTGATCCCCTCTCCGCACTGCTCTTCCTCATGACGATTGAGCCTTTGGGCAATTTATCGCGCAAGAACGAGGGCCCAGATATATGTATTTTTCCCTTTGATAAAGCTACCAGTTAACTTTTTGCGGACGACTCGACGCTATTATCGTCTCCACTCGGTGGAGTGGAGGCACAGCTCGAGATTGTTCAGCATTATTGTGATGGCTTAGGGGTGAAGGTGAATCTATCCAAGTCAACTATGCTTGCACCGAACCTTCACTGAATGTGCCCAACGTTTGATAAAGTGAGACTTCTCTCCCCGAATGAGTCGGGGAAGTACCTCGGAACTCCATTCAATCATTCGCCAGTGGGTGAGGCGATGATCGAAATCCTCGAGGATGGTTTCTGTAGTTATTTCCGGCAGTGGTTTCGACGTGCACTACAGTGCGTGGCATACTTTTGGTGGCACAGACTATGGTCTTATCTCGCTTATGACATTTTAAGACTCATTTCAATATCCCACAACATTACTTCGGCGCTGGCAATCGATGCTCAATCGATTTCTTCTGAGTGGAAAGTACGAGCGGGATTCAACGCACATCCATGTTATCAAGTCGGAATTCGTATACCTACCTCAGTCGAGAGGAGGATTACAAGTTCCTTTGCTCGAATTGCAACTGAAGAAGCAACGTCTCCAATTTCTACAGCAATTTCAGCTCAGTCGAGCTCATCTCCTCAACATAACTGGACTTCGCCTGGTGTAAAAATCTTGCATTGTGTGTTACCCAACTTTGGACCTTACCAAGCACTCGATATTATTACTATATCGTCACGTCGGCATTCTAACATGGTTCAATGGCGGGTTGCGTCTCCGTGGTGGAAGCAGACGTGTGTCCGGTGGCACTAAAGCACATGGGATACCACAAGCAATGCTTGGTCTCCACAGGAGCGTTCTCTCCACCTGTTGGACACTCCCATATGGTTCCATATCGACCCTCAGCTCCACTTGAGTGGAAGCGAAGGTCGAAAAGTGTGTCCGCACACCGTAGCTGTTTGGGAATGGTACCCGAACCAGGGCGTAATTTTCGTATGCGTTTTTTCTCAAGCATTCCGCATCCGTTCTTTGCGTGACTTTTTCGGTGGACGCACGGTCTGATTTGACTCGGCTTTAGGGTTTATCTTGCGTTTCAGTACAAGCGTAGTTGGCATGCCGGCGGATCTGTCCACGTCGAAGTTTTTACGTCGATTGTACATCGAAGCAACGCAAATTCTTCGACTGTCCCAGCCGAAAGGCGTACTGCTGTGTTCTGACCGACACTCGCCGAGCACTTATCATTCTTCTTTTGGTATTCAAATCCCGGATGAGACATTTTTTTCCCGAACATTCCAAGAAATCAACTTTTTCGAGTTGTTGGGAAGGCCATACCGCCGGACAAGTCGCACCCGTTGCTGCGTCACGTGGCTGAACGTGATTGCGGTGGAGCTATAACTTAGGTGACGGACTCTTGCAAGCTTCTCACCCGTCTTCGACGACGCTCGCTTCCGATTTATTCGGACATTCAATTCTATTTATCGTTCTGCATACTACCAGTTCGAGCACGCTTTTGGTTCTTACAACAGACCAGCCCGGATATCAGACTGTGCACTCAGAACCATTGTAGTAGTGTTGAAAGTTATCAGCATCTATTTTCGACTGCAGCAGTACACGTCCGATTTGAGAAGAGCTCTTTCCGTCTTGGACACCTTTCTCTTCGGTTCTACCAAGCCGGTCTCACGTTTCGCGTGCTCGAATGGTCGCGGTCGCGCTTCATTTTATGTAGGCGGATCGGAACCAAAGATTTCTCGATCACTGCGCCTCAACATCTACGGCTCCAGCTGTTTCGGTGATGTATAGCACTTTCAGCACCCATATCCGATTCTTTCAGAGGCAGTGTTATGAGCCCGATCAGCTTGAGCAACTGGAGACGATTTTGAAGACTCTTTCCACTTCCGGCCCCGCAGGGCGCTACTTTGCTAGCCGACCTCGTCTACTTCAGATTCGCCGAAGATAACAGGTTTGCTTCCACATTGCGTGGCCTGTCTTTTTGATTTGGGTTGTCTCCAAATTGTACATCTTGTAGTAAGGTCGCTCTGCTTCACCCCAGCATGTCTTGTATGCTATTTATTACCTTAGGCATGTAGAGAAGTCCTTTACATCTAACTCTCCAAATAAAGATAACTTCAAACTGAGATCTTGTTTATGTCATTGGGCTTGGTTGTAGGGGACTATTCAGTGCTGAGCCGGTACCATGACAGCACGATAACTTGCAACTTATATATCCAAAAGCACAATATCGAAGCAGCATCTTCCCTCAACTAAACATCAGCTATCATCGCGAGCTGAAGTAAAAGCTCTACAGAGAATTCCAACTACTGCATAAGAAAACGGATTGTCACTGCCGACGAATTATGTTTAAATTTTATTCATCATAGAGAACTTCCGATTATCCTTCTCCTTTGCTTTGTTTGGGTCGCTCTGTGTTCTTTGAATTAACCTTCAGGAGAGATTACCCCACATTCTTTCACAGCCGTTGAAGAAGCCGTTATGAAGTACTGGAAAAGTTCGTACATTTCACAAGCTTTGCTAAGACTCATACAGGGAGACGCATGAAGATATTTCGGAGTGACAATGGTGTTGAATACACATGTAATCTATTCAAGATGTTTTGCAACGACTGAGGCATGATACAACAATTCACACCACCGTATACCCCACAGTTCAGCAGAGTTGCTGAGACTATGAATCTGAAGCTGGTCGACTAGCATTCCAAATTATCTAAGAGGTAATGCGGTGAAGCTTTACCGGAGCAACGTACCTTCGTATCTAACTCGAGTGACTAATAACGACAAGTTCCCACACGAAGCTTGGACTAGCAAGAAACCTTTGCTGAAGAACTTGAGGGTATTTGGATGTCATGCTAATGTGAATGTCCCTAGAGAGAAGCGCTCGAAACGCGATGCTCGGGTCGTATTTTGCCGGTTCTTGAGATACTCAGACCGCGAAAGACTTATCGATTAGGAGAAATGTCAAGCAGAAAGGATTGTAGTGAGTCGCGACGCAAATTTTATGGAAGACACATTCGACCTGCCAAGCAAAAGCAAGTCGAGAGAAGAGTTGATGGTGTTCGCAACTATGATGAAGTGACCAATGATGGAAATCATAGCGATGAAGACGAAGAAAATACTGAGGATATCGAGTATGAAGTGCAAGAGTAGCCAAAGGAGATAGGTAATAAGGAACAGAGCACAGACGCAACAAACGAGCGACCACAATGGCAGGAGCGACCAATTCTACCCTCACGTCGACAGCCACAGAGACAAGACCCGCCAGGTGCTGATTTCCACCATGCTTCAAAAGCAGCTATCGGACACATTCACTCGAACAATATGCAGCATAACGTCATAGACGCGCCATTCTCACAGTCCAATCGGGGTCACTACAAGGATCGCTTGATGCTATGACAGCACTTCTTACGCCAATCAAAGAGGATGAAGAAAACGATTATGCCCACGTCGTGTAATAAGAGATATGCCGACCACGCTTACATCGGCTATAGAATTCAGCGACGCAAGAAAGTGGATGGAAGCGTGTTATCCGATTCTGAGTGTTTAGGCAAGGATGATTGAAGGGAATTAGTACCTTTACCACGCGTCCGCAAGTCTATTAGCAGCAAATGAGTCTTCAAAGTCAAGGAGGCCGCCGAGGGACAGCTTGAGCGGTACTTGTCGCGAAGGTTTTTCTGCAGGAGTATGATGTGGAGTTTGTAGAAACGTTTGCACCGGTTGCAAAGCGTGTGTCAATCATGGTCATACTGGGTAAAGCGGCACAGCACAAGCTAGTCTTCGATCGGAGGGACGTGAAGACGGCACTTTTCAATGTTCTTTTCGAGGAGGAGATTTACATTAAGCAATTCGTAGGCTTCGTCGACCTCGCCTATCCAGACCATGTAAGTACATGCCCAGATTTGGCTGTAGGCATCGGGACACTAAGCCAGTTCCCTCTGACCCGTGCACGACGCACTGGCGAGCAATGAAACGCGTGCTAAAATACCTGCATGTGACTCCAGTAGACGGTATTAATTTCTTACCGCCTTCGCAACCTAATCACCACTGCGGAGGTACAAACAGCATTCCTCTCTCTTGAAAATAATCGCGCCCTAGGACCGGATCATTTATCCGGGGGCTTTTGGAGCGTGGTCCTCCGGCGTAAACCATGCCGACTCGTCACATTCATCAATCAAGCTGCCGAAGTTGCTTCCTCAAGGGCCTTAATCATGGGTCGTACTTTCCCTGCCCTAATTACATTAACCGCGAGAACATTGACGCGAAATCACCTTAATGAACACGACCAGTAAAACGCTAATCCTCAGCATACTGCATAGGGTACGAGACCAAGTTGACGTTTGGCTATCACCCTACCAGAGCGGATTTAGACGCACCAGAAGTATGAATGAATCAATATGGGCCCATCAACAGAGTGTGGAGATTCATCATCTATCTTGAAGCGCCTCCGTGACCTCTTTACCTAACTGAATGCAACTATTAAGCAGCTCAGCGCAATCATTTATGCTAATGTATTCGAATGCGTTCATCCTGAGGAAGAAACCCTTAACACAAATTTCGTCACTGCTCAAGTAGTCTTCGCCAGATGGTCTATTCATATCAATGCAGCCAAAATCGAGAGGACTGAAATTTTTAGAACTATGGACAATTGATGGCGAAACATTTTAAAACTAGACACGTTACTTGGACTTGGCGACCATGAGGAAATAACAAATAGCAAAGAACACGCGAATAGAGCGTTAAAATCTAGAATATAGGGATACGTCCCTGGATTGTCTTTGCGGACCTGCGAGTCCGGCAATACAACATTTACATCCTGCCGATCTTACTTTACAAGTGTGGTAGATGGGCATCGACAGAACAAGACCTTAGCCAACTTTGATCTCTCCATCGCCGCGCGTATTCATTATCCTTGCGCGCATCGGCAATCAGGCACTGTATACAAAGTGTCAGACTGTACCTCTCGGGCAGCCCATCACGGCAGCCCGGTGGTATCTCTTTAGGCACATTGTGCGCCACCCGGAACGAATCCAGCTCAAACCGTGATGGTCCACTCTTTCAACTCGCCATCCGGATCTCAACTCTTCTGGGTCCACGCTAACGTGTCTTCCAACGGCACTATCCAGAGACGTCCAATCGATAAATCTCAAACTCAAGACATACTCAAATATATGCTCTTTCGCACACCTTGCTCAAGACCAACTCAAATGGAATGCGTACACCAAGATAGTAAGTCAGATCGGAACGTAAGAAAAGCGGTTAGCGACGTTAGCGAAAGCTAGAATCCCCTTCTAGCGGATTTGATGCCACCGCCAAACTTTGATAATAATAATGCGCCTGTAGCCTACCAGCGAAAGCGAATTTACAACGCTAAGTGTTTCCTCTTATATCGTTTAAGGTTAAGGCATCAGGAAATGACCTAAATTTGAACACGCTCCAAGCTATACATTAGCGGTGACCCCACGTTAAAGACACACACGACTTGCAAGTGCATTCAGAGAATTTTTATACTCGAACTTGATAAATGGTCCATCAATGTGCCTGCGAATGGTAAAATATGCAAAAACAAAGATGAAATGCGAGTAGATGTGCCCTGGATGGAATGATTCGACAAAGACAGCATTGCGATGAGCGCACAAGATGGCATCTGAAATCTTGTACCACACATATATTTTGAGTTGGATCTAATGCTACACAAAGTGCTTTGGGCTGACACATTCCACTTGGTCGAGATGACAGCGATGACTTTGATACTGACTGAGGTCGTTGTGTTAGGTTTTTGTGCTAAGACGGATGCTTTTTGTCATTCCACTGGTCGTTATAAGACAAGGATACAGGGCATGTCACGGTCTCAGGTAACTAGTTTATTCAAATAGAGGCAAGTGATTAAGACGATGGTTTGGGCTAAAGGTGATCATTGTTGCTGTGATGTTTTCAAAGGATTACGTTCTGCTCCCTTACGATACCGGTATTCACATTTAAACGGTAGAGCAACTCTACTTTAGCCAATATACAAGCGGTCTGTAACTAAAATTTCACAATGCAACGCTTGAAGGCGCAGTTCTGTTTGACTGAATTGGTGAAGCAGTTCATTTAACAAATCTACGTCTTTGTTCGATATACAACCCACAGAACACAAGATGAGAATTCAGCCGCTCGGGATGTATTGTCTTACTATATTTGTGCTCCTATCGCGCTACCCTTTTTTGGGAGCAGAATACATGAAGTTGGTACGTGTAGGAATATCCAGGAAATTTCTGACTAGAATCAAGATTAAAGTGTCCGACATTGGTGACATGCTACACAGAGTAGACTTTATTATTGATAAAGAAGAAGGGGAAAGTCGGAAGGGTGCGAATGAAGAAAAATCTATGCGCTCATACGCTTCGCCACCTTGGTCTTTTGCAAACGAAGAAAGCCTCAATTCTTTGTCGTGCGACAGAAAGCGGGCCCGATACATCATCGAAACCACTCAAAATCCTCGACGTTCCAATCTAAAAGTACAGAGCAATACAATTGATAAGCCTTCAGGCTTCACGGACCGAAAAAAAACGCACATCGATTTGAACGCAATCCCTGAATGCGATCCCGTCGATCTTTTGGCTTCTGAATCGAGCTCATCCGTTCAAGCATTTCCTGGCAAGCCCAAAATTATATACAGTGTTCAGAATGGATTGTTAAATAATGTGTACAGGCATATTGGCACTTCAGAGAGGCAATTGAAGGAAGATTTGATGAAGAGGAATGACTTTGTGGGAGTGGAGAGTCGTGTGGAAACCCATTTCAATAATGTTCCATTTTGTATCGGCTGGATTCTTCGGAAGGAGCCTTATCAGCCGTTGATTGACGATAAAAAGCTGCTTGAGGCGCGGAACAGGCTTGAATAATATGTGAAGAGTATAGATCCTGCAGTTTACATCACTACGAACAAAGTTATTTATTCATTTACAGTGTCAGAGAATGAAGAAAGGATACTTCGCTTTGGAAAGATGGCAAGCTTACACGAATTCCAGAAATTCAACTCTGAGAAGGATCTTCGGAGCGCAAAAATTTCCATTCTTTCCGATGAATTTGAAATGCAAAACATCATAGTTCACTTTGCTTACGAAGCTACAGAAATTCCGCTTCTTGTTTATGCAGAGATTCGAGAGGTACTCATTCAACACAAATTCCAACTCAAATTAGGTCGCTTACAAAAAGCCTGCAACCAGATCGCATTTAATAAGCTCCCCAGATTCAAGTTTCTTATCAAAGAAACGCGTCTACTAAAGTTTACTCCTCGTCAATATATTTCTGCGAAGGATGGCATATGTTTCGTCAATGTCCTCGGGAACCTTGAGAACAATTGGGTCCTAGGTTCTTCATTTCTAATGGCTTACTCCGTCATCATCGATTCAACTGGTGAAGAGAAAAAGTACAAATTTATACCTTCAAGAAGGCCTTGGCTCAAATGAGCATGCACATGAGAAACTTGCAGGTGCTGAAAAGCCTAAAAGATTTAGTACTCTAATCGAACCGAATAGAAAATACTTGAGAGAATTACGTGTTATCGTATGCGCCAAAACTATGCGTGACTCGTGGTGTGAAAGTATCACAACAAGTGTTCTTAGCAAGTAATTTTCTCAATAGCGAAATGGTTCCTGTATTAATGCCAGCAGCTTCGCATAAGAAACCAATTTGCACATTTGTCGCAACATGTCCTAATCACAAGATCCAGTTTGCAGGTTTGTCGCCATTCAGCATCAACATCACGTGCAATTCTATCAATCTTCACTTTACTTTGCTATTGCAGATTCAGAATTCGGAGAAGGTATACCGACTGGAGCACATATATTGCAAAGGCAAATGCCACTAGCTCTTATCTCTGAAAATGAATGCGTATTCGCAAAATTGCCACTTTCTCGAGTCAAGTGTTGTGACCTATCCTATTCGTAGCATGCCTAGACGTCAAGTCACTGATGATGCTAGGCCATTATAGAACGACAGAGGTCTCTGGCGCGAAGAAGAGCACTAAAAGGATGGTCAGCCTGATGCCCTATTTGGAAGCTGTCCTGGGATACCTTTTGGGGGCAACGGCCTCGTTAATTTGATTTTCGTATGAAGTGGCAGTTCGCTTTGGAACAGCCCGGTCAAGTGTATCTCTTATTCTCGTGGCTAGATCTAATCAGCACGGATCGGGTCATGAATCGGCGATGTGACATTGAGGTATCCTTTGTGAAAAGGGGCGCTAAACATACATTCAAGGGATGTGATGTCACATGTCGACATTCGAAGGCAAACACATCTCCGGGTGTACAGATGCCGAGAATTGACATGCAAGACTTGGCCGACATGAATCTAACCAATGACCTTAAGAAAAGAATTGATCTCACGGACGCATAACATCTGATCGAGAGCATCGCCTATCGTCAAGTGTGGGGCAGGATGTGTCTTGACGCAACCATATAGACCTACTATTTGTATGGCTGACCTTTAGGCTACACGAACGCCACAGGATCAATGGCCAGTCTTGTAGAATATATGCAAGAAGACGTCTGTACTTGAACGGGATGCGACGCAACTGCAAAACCCGAAAGCGCTGTAAGCGCAGCATTTCACCATGATTTGGATGTGAAATGCAACAACTGAGTCATCCAGCTACTTTTGGATGGTAGGGAGAAATAGCCACCAGTGAGCGAGCAAGAAATATGTGCGCTCGAAGTCCGCGATCTCTTCTCCCTATTGTTATTAGGTGAATTGGTCAGAGGTTCAGCTACAGTCGAGGAAGCCCTGATGGTAAAACACGACGGAAACAAAAGCAAAGCAATTGACGCTGTTGCTCATGAAAAGGCGGATAGCCTTTTCAAGATATGGGCGTGCATTTAGGCCGACATGGAAGATTGGGATGCTCTTTACCAGAAAGTGTGCCGGTTTTACTCACTACCGCCAAAATAGTTGAGCACTAGAAAAAAACTGCGTGTGGGTGATGGCAAACCAGATTCGACTTGCACCAAAGCGAGCGACGAAGAGGATACCCTTTCAAAAAGACTGTATTTGCGTCACTCCGCAAAAAGCAAAGCAATGACTGCAATTGTGTACCGTGGCGCATTTCCAGGTGGACATTGTGGAATCGAAAGTTACATTCGTTTGGCTATGTACCTAGCCACCGCACACAGATTAGGCTGCTCTGAAATCAATTAGAAAGCTTAAATGTGACAAGCGACCTTAGGAGAGCTGTGGCATGCTGATCAGACAAAGATGTTATTTCAACTCGATTCTATGTGTATAGCGTAAGGAGACAATAGCAACCAATTTGCAGTCGTCGTCAAGGATGAATCTTTAAGGTGTCTAGTTGCAGGAAGAGTACTGGGCGCAGTCCATCACTTTACTGTTTCCCATCGTCCGGGGCCTCTGAAGCGAGTCGCACTACCTTCGGACGATTGAGAGCGACCCTTGTCAATCTCAATTATCTCACCCTTGAGCCTATATACACAGCATCCTGGCTATGACCGGAATAACTGCAAAAACTTCAATCGAGAAAACTGTGGGCTGTTGCCCATCCACAAGTGTAACATTTGTCCCCCGAGTCCATGCAGCAGCGAAAATGATACACTTCGACCTCGCGCGAGCTTGAACGCATGAATCGACCCTATAACAATTCATCCAATCAAGTATTTACTCCTGGCTAGTCTACGCGATTTCAGCATCGAGGCTCTTTGTGCTTGGTCACAAACTCTTTATCTGTCATATTATCTGTTCAGCGCACGAAAAAGTCCTCTTCAGTCGTAGAATAAAGATCTGCCGACGCTAAGGGCAGGATGCATGTAAACAACTATCTAGATAGCTCTTCAAGAAGATACTTTGATAGCGTTATTGAGCTTTATAAACACCAAGTTATAGCCAACTCTACACTGCACCAAGTATTCTACCGTGCCAAATAGAGCGTGCATCGAAAATGAATCTAATGGAACTAAATTTTATCCGCCGACTATGAATGTGCATTGAAAGTCAGACAGCGCGATGGACGCGAAAAAAGACTACCAGAAATACAGTTGGTGTCGTACGCATAAGAAGTAGCCTGAACACAATCGAATTTGATGCAATGATAAGACGTTTTCTCACATTACACCAACACTGCAGTTCAACTTTCAGTAAAAACTCACTTTCTCTCTTCGTGAAACAAGAAGTAAACAGTCAGCATCAGCACACCAGCCATCATTGAGAATGCTGAGAAGTAATATGGGAAGGCTGTCGGAATGAAGCGCTCGTATTCGTCATGTTTGTATGGGCGGACAGACACTTGCGTCGTGGAAAACAGCGTCGAGAGCCCCAAACGGCGATACATGACACGGAAGAGAAAAATACCGTACTGATCGGGTGCTTGGAATGTGATTGAGTAATGACCCTTCTTGTCATGGCTCATTGTACGTCGGACATATGGATCCAACATTACAAATTCCAGCTGCACATCGTCTGCCATAAACGCGTTCCATTTTCCATCACGAAACTCATGAATGTCCATAGAGAAGGTCAAGTTGTCGCTGACACGGTACACCAAGGAGTCTCGAGCAATCTCAGCATCCGGATAAAGTGTTATTGGTTGGTCGGATCGCGCTGTGTTTTTAAGCATTCGGTCAGGTTGGCTTCCGTCTTCTCGTTGATGATGCACATTTGACATGCGTAAAACACCCATCTCTTGAAATCCCCATTTGCTAACACTGTTCACAAAAACTTTATTGGCAAAGTCTGAAGTGAAATATCTGTCGGAGAAGAGTTCCATAGACCCAGAAAATATAACACGAGCGTTGTTACGAGCTTGAACAGCAGTAACAAGGCCAATTACTGAACCGTACGCGCTTTTCCGACATGAACCACCTTCCCATTTACACAAGTAGGCTGTCGACGGTGCGTTCAGTACATGGAATGCGAGAATACTGCTTCCATCAATAATTGTACCAAGACCATAAAAAGCGATCGGTTTCCCAGTGGCGGGAGCCGTTCCGACGATATGAGAAGAGGACACTAAATCAGACGCCAAAATGGCCGAATTATCCAAATTGGAGGCAGTGTCGACACGAGCGACGTGGTCCAATACGACTTGTGCATCCGAGGAAAACGCAACACCGCACTGAAGTGAAAATTTGCGAAGATCTTTGCTTAAATGAGTGCTACAGGTGAAAATGAAAAGTAAGCACTCAATATGGAGGTGATGCATCGTACTTTGCGCTAAGTAGAATGTTGCCTCCTTTTTCCAAGAAATCCATCAGATTTTGAGCAGTGAGTCGAGTGGCTTTGATGTCTGAGCTCATCAGAATCAAATGATCGTACAATTTCTCATCGTATTTTTCCAAGAGAAATGCTTTTGTCGCATTTCCAAAGTCAAAAGTGAGCGAATGTCCCCTTTCTAATACAAACAATTTGGAAGAATCAGATAGACGCCCTGGTTTCATCTACACAATGTCTTTACTCCAAGCGTACCTCGTAACTGATTGAAGAATTTCGAGTACGTCGATAATCCTTCTTCATTCTCCAAAACAACAGCAGTGCGAACACTTTCTGACACAGCGGCCTTTGAAGAAACGCAATACAGGAGCATAGAGAGAAGGATGCTGGCGATTGGTAGACAAGCACGGGGTCCCATCTTCACTCTTTGCACACACTCGAGGATACAATTGAACCAAAATCGTTTGTGTTGCGCTGACTGCAAATGTGTGGCAGCACAAGCCCCTTATACTTCACAATATAAAGTGTCACAGTACCACATCTTATTACAGGTTATCAACTGTTATTCATAGAAGACTGCATGGCGGAATTGACTCGCATCTCGGTCTTATTGGAAGTTCCCGGTGATGCATTCGTCCAATTGCAGAGATATTTGAGGTAGCTATCACGTTCCCGTTTCCGCTTCGTCATATTTCCCTTGACGTAGCATTCAACGCTCCATACGGAGGCAAGGAGTCTTGTCCAGGCGGAGGCCCATATCGAACTTGCTCTGTCATCGTATCCGGATGCAGTGGTGGTCGTGTCATCGATAAGTCTATTCGATTGGGGCCATTTGGTGCAGCCATATTGTTAGGAATTGATCTTTGTGCTGAAAACTTGTGGTAATCTTGATGAATGGAAGCGAGAAGCATTCGGGCTTGTTCGCATGCAATCGTAAAACTTCGTTCATTTTCAGACGAGATGAGAACTGCGAGTGGTTCGTTGGCTATTTCTTCGGCACCAGGCTCTTTTGATCCAGATCCCCGTCCTCGAAGTCGAATCTTTGCATTCCCGCCAGCTTCCGCTATGATTCGCTTCATATACGCGCCACCCGGTCCAATAATTCGTTTCGTTACGCCAAAGTCTGGATCATTGTCGATGCCAACAGCGATCTTCTCAAAGTACGCAGGTGGAGTAGTCGATTCATTCGTGTCATTTGCATCAGCAGAGACCGTTTGAGAGGGTTCGACAACATGAGGTGGGTGAAATGGCGGAATGGTAGGAGGAGCGAGAACCACGCCGCATCGCTTGGCGAAGATATCAGCTAGTTTTTGCGTCACTGGTAGAGTGATTGGTCCAATGCGTACGCCACGGTCACCGAAAAGCTGTTTGATCATCGGTTCGGTGGTCGAAATGGGCGGCGCGTTCAGTTGAACGACGAAACGCGTTTGTACTGGAAATGGTGACATCTGGTGAGGTGAATGACTGAATGCATTGGGCACCATATTGACAACAGAGGGCGATACGGCCTCAAATATACCGAGGAGGTGTCGATCCGACATGTTGAGAAGGAAGAGCGGCGTTCCTGGAACAACATGTTGCTTCGCGATTGCTTCATG
Organism: Albugo laibachii; assembly: GCA_902706625.1. Lineage (NCBI taxonomy): Eukaryota > Oomycota > Peronosporomycetes > Albuginales > Albuginaceae > Albugo > Albugo laibachii. The sequence continues at coordinate 54,844 of CACSLJ010000034.1, read as the reverse complement.
GTCTTTGCCGAGTCCAAATAATAAGCGACCAAAACACTCGTCGATCGTCAAGTTGTTGCATGCAAACACGAAACCAGGGGCGGAAACTCGCCAATGAAAGGTAGACAGCGTGTTGGGATTGCTGTAAACACTAGCGGCAGCCTCTCGACGTCGAACGGCAAGCTCGAACGCTCCTCCGATTAATGTCTGTTCGTCTTCGACGGATTTGTAATGAAGCTGAATTTGTGGCTGGGAAAAAAGGATATGCATACACTTTCGTCCTTGATCGGTTTCGAGCGGAATGAGTTTCGGTCTACAGAGTTTTTGTGAGATTCCTGAGGAACATTCCTGATGATGAAAGAAAAAACGTACGCGTTTGGGACAAACAAATATTTGGAAGCAATACTTTCAAAGAATTCCCATGGACACTCACAAATCCGAAGCCATTCGACTGGAAACACGCCTTCCCACGATGAGCGCTTATCTGTCTGATAGGGCACAATACCAGAGGCCAAGTCTTCTCCACAAGATGGTAGGCGTTGAATGATGTCTTTGGTGACCCGAACGACTCCTTGAAAGTGTCTGCTGGATGTCACTGTTATAAATAGAAAGACGACGTCGTAGCTCCCTGCAATTTCTCTCAATTGTTGAAGAGGAGAATCGGTCAAAGTCCATTGATGATAATGAACGGAATGGGCAATATTGTGGTAACTGAATGAATGCAGTATAAAATATGCGCAATTTCGATCAGCATCGGGCAATCTCGGCTGTGGTTCTTGAAACGGGATCGGATGACTCGGTTCGTTGATCGGAAAAGTATCGGAAGCGCCTGGTTTTTGGAATCCGACCGACTCAGCACGTTCATTTTGTCTCGGAAATGGTCTTAATTCCTGGTCGCCATGTGCAAAATGACACTCATCGCCAAATGGACAAGATCCCAATTTCTCCCAATGTTTACATATTGCAATTTTATAAAATTCATTCACAGGTTGCGTTTTTCGTCGCTTCACGTTCTCTTCCTCCGCGACTTTGGATTGAAGTGCGAAATCGGCTGTCTCGGGACATTCTTCTCGCGCCAATTTGATATGACTGAGATAAGCATTCACGATACGTTTTCATTAGTACGAGATCGAATGATGCGTTCGCCATCACGTTACCGATAGCGACAATTGGGTCCATGAGAGCAGAATCCTTGTCGATAGAATGCGCATTCCATGCGATCTTCATCTGGCACATGACGGAATGGGCATTCCGGAACTTGGCATTCCATTCCCCAGCGGCATTCGGGCATTTTGGACATGTCGTACTGTTATTTTCAATCAGATCTTCTGCATTGGTGAATAAAGAATATATATTACGTACTTGATGCAAAAATTCGCAAGAATCGCCTTTCATACAGAGCCCACGAAGCCAATGGCGACATACAACTGTGCCTCGCTTGAAATCTTTCTTCATTCCGTCATCCTCGTTCGATAAAAAACGGGATATACCAGAAGCGGTATTCGTTCCATTGGAATGGGAATCATTTGGATCATTGCGTTGTGTTATTAGCTCAAAATCAAAGCGTAGATGCTGCTCTTCTTCGTCGCGAAGTAGTAAGCCCAAAACCATTGGCAAAATGATGGAAGGATGGAGAGTAGTACAGTAAATGGTCTATTAGAGGGAGAACATAATCATGTGTGTCGGATATCGGAGACGACGCGACCTTTTAACATCTTGGTATCATAAGTTACCTTAAGGAGTGTCATTCAGCAAAGATGCTTTTTTTCGTATCCATTCTTATCATTATCGCAACACTATACCGTAACTCTCTTTCTTGTACCTGATTCTGAATCGATTTCTAATGCTTTTGAGCAGGCTCATGCACCGTTGACATCCTACATCCAACTAACGGCACAAGCTCATCTTTGACGCTCTCATTTTACCTCACAGATGCCTCGGATCTCCATTATGTCGTCGCAGACTCACATAGACACGCTAATCTAACCGCGTTGGAGATAAGCGCACTGACAAAAATGCATAAATCCTCCGACGATTGCGTCAAAAGCGGGATTATCCGCACTGAGCGAGACCGCTACGTTGATCAGCGGATTGACAATTTGGAACCAGATACAGCTTACAGTGTGCATCTGATGGCGGAAGTTCCATACAGTAAAGGCATTTTTGGACCCGTCATTAGAACAGAGGCAAGGACGCACGCGGCACCCCCACAAATTCAATCTTTTTTCGCAAATGCAATCAAAAATTCTACTACCGAAGCTCTGTTGACAATCATAACAGATCGCCCGGGTCGCGTCTATATTTTGGCCGTTCCAAAGAATTTTAATCGTGCTCCAAATATCTCTATCGACGCAATTACTGCACCAGATTCTTCCTTAAATGCTGTTTCGCACCAATTGGAAGCTGGTAGCATCAATAGTACAACGGTTTTGAAACAATTAGAGCCCGCCAAAAGTTACGATGCTTATGTTGCATTGAAATCTCTTGGTAGTGGTCATGTATTTGGTCCCATCATTGTCTATCCTGACGCATTCCGAACCCACGCACCGGCAGCTGATGTGATTAGTCTTTCTTGCAACGCACTGAACGCAAGCCATAATTATATTGTTTTGTGGCTCCAGATCCAACATAGTGCAGTTCATATTGATTATCTCACTGACGAAGAGGCGAAATGGAGAAGCTTCAATGTTCATCACGAAGTGGTAAAGCAGAATCAAGAGATACCTCTGAGTGAAGACAGAGAATCAACTGGTTCCACTTCATTTAGCTTTAGCAGCACCTTAGAGCTAAAAAGCGAATTGAATCGTGCACATTCGATCATTGTACCAGTACGAAGCAATGGTGAATACGCCATTAGACTCGTTGCGGAGACGATAGCTGATTCTGGTGTATATGGCAAGCCCCAAGCCGTACGCGGTTGTCGAGCTCACGATGCAGCACCGTCAGTCAAGCAGCTTTCAATTTCGCCCACTCATGCATCCACAGAATCTTTGGATCTCCAGATGGAATTGGAGCGCCCTGGTACAATTCATTACTTGATCGCCGAGGATGGTGATTGTGTGTATCTTTCTCCGTTGTTCATGTCAATCAGCACGTTGGAGAGCTTCTATCGACAAGCTTGTGGCAAAAATCAACACGTGATAAGAGGTTTGATCGAGTACAATTCGCATTGGGAAAGTAACTCTACTTACTGGCGAAGTTTCTCTATCGATTCCCTGTTACAAGGCACGATATATCATGTTGTGCTCTTCACCGAGACGATCAATAGTTTTGGAGTCATTATGCCTTTCTTCAATCACATTCGTGCCGCAACCAACGAAGATGCTGGGAGAGTCTTTGTGTCTTCAATTAGACCTGCAGTTGGAAGAATTGACACACTGCACATTCTTTTGGAAGTGGAAAAGCCCCAAAACTTATTGATCATATGTGCTCATCCAGAAGATCAGCTCCTCCTACGACGTTGCATCCAGCACCATAACCATACGAAGACTACACCACTGAATATATCGATAGAGAATTTGGAAGAGAACACTGCATACAAAGTAACCTTCGAGGCCCACAGACGAGACGGAAGCGGTGTGTGGAACTTTGCCACTAGTCCATTTCGAGCATCAACTTACGCATCCGCTCCTGGATTTGAGGTGACGGCTCAACCAAAGTACGGCTTCACTGACACAATCACATTTCGAGTTGATGTAGAAGTACATGGTGTGGTGCATTATGCGCTTCTACTACAGTCTACCAATGCATCGAGCCTTCTGTCCTCACATGAGTTGTCTGGATACGATGAAAAATTTCAACGCACCGAAGGCCCCATCAAAGAGAGAGGTACCGTACGAGCCGAAGAAGATTTTCTCAAACTTGAAATCGGCGACCTCGAAGCCAATACAACGTACACCTTGCTCGTGATGTCAGAAACGCTATCCAACGACTTCCATCAACCAAGCTTGGTATTCAGTGATATAGCATCCACCCAAGTCCTCACGCATGCGCATGCTCCAGACATTGCACAGGCAATCATTCGCCCGGTAGATGCTCGATTCGACACAATCATTCTTACAATCAATCTAACTACAGCCGGAAACGTGCACTACTTTGTGAGTAATTACGACTTTGCCGATCCAAATATGATCAAACCCAGAACATCTGAAGCATCTAAAGAGCATCAAGTCAGCGGCCAAGTAGAGGTAACAGCTACCGATATTATTCATGATTCTAATGAAAGCCGAGCAATGTACACGAAAGAAATAGCTATTGGGACCCTCCTATCAGCCACAACGTATCGTCTATCAATCACAACCCAAAGTTCTAATGACAGCGGGGTCTTTGGTGAATTCCCACCTCCAATCTTGATCACCACACATCCACTGGCTCCCGAGCTACTTCCGACAGCGAATTATATAAAATCTGTCCCTGGATCATCTTCCACGCTCGAGATCGAAATTTACCTCCAGAAGATTGCAAATGTGCACTACATCATTTTCCTTCGAGAAATCGGTGTAACATCAGCTTTCTCTGTTGAACGAAATGATTCCCGGCTTCTTATCAGCACCTTTGAGACCTCCCAATTGACACCAAAAATTCTCAAAGAGGCTTCTGAAAAGAAAGTAGGACCCGAAGTGTGGGCAAACGGCTCAATAAGTATCACAACTGAGGATGTTTACAGACACAAGCCGACAGTGAAACTCATCGAGAATCTCCTTCCAGACGCAATATTCGAAGTATGCCTGACCAGCGAAAGTGTTGACAGCAATGGCATCTTCTTTTGGAAAGGTCACCAGCATGGTTGCGTCACTTTTCACACATTTGCTGATTATTCCAACTTTTCACGACTGCATGACGATGCTCATGTCAGACCGACGATGTCTGATGATTCGAGCATCGATATCGAGCTACATATCGCTACCACGAGTGACTCTATAGGCGATTGCTTGGAATACGAAGACTTATGCAAGATAATGTCACGAGCCAACCGTGTACCATACTTCATTCTCGCGGATGGAAAACATGCGATGAGAGAGTTTGATCTGAACAACTTCTCACCCCATTCAAGCCACTTCAAATCTGTCTCGACTTCTCTCCGAGATGCAGTCCCCGGTGCAAGACACGTCGTACATACTGGGATATTGAAGCACATCAAGAGCGAAAACAAGACTCACCTCACTGTGATGGCTAGACTCGGAGATCTTAAGCCAAATCACGTGTATTACTTTTTTTACGCCTATGAGTCTGTTGGCAGTGAGGGCGTATTTACTGCTGTGAATCCTCATCTCGAATCATCGCTGCAATCTACTGCAATCGAGATCACAACGCATGAGAGCGCACCAAGGATTGATCGATATGAAGCAAGGGCGAAAGCTGCAACTACCGATACAATTGGTTTGACAATGGATCTCTCCTGCCAAACCTGCAAGGCAGCTACCACACACCTTTTTGTGGCCCCAAGTTCATGTAAATTATTTCATGTCGCTGACTTCCATAGTTACATCCTACGGATGCGCTCAGGAAGCAAGCAGGTAGCTTTGAGCTATCGTGAGAGCTGTACTGGAAGTCTCGATCCGATTATTTTGGAGATTCCAGTTTCTGAACAGGAGCACAAAGTACGAGACTTTGAGTACGACGTTCAGGGACTAGAACAGAATACATCTTACACATTCCATCTCATCACAGAAACCGTCTCTAGTCATGGAATTCTAAGCCCCGTACTGAAAAAGCTTCAAGTCTCAACTTCAGCCCGAGCCCCAACGTTTTTCGGGTTGCAAGCTGAGCCACGCAAAGGCTCAACAACTGAGCTGATATTAAGATGGAAGCTGACAGCACGTGGCCAAGTCCATTATATAGTCGGTCCTAGTCATCATCCAGACTTGAATGTAACGTCACCGTACAACATTAGTGGCAAGCGATCGCAGTGGTCCGATGAACACCGACCCAATTATCCTTATGATGCGATTAAGGCGCGAAAGAGTGTTCACATCAATGCTTTAGACAAGATACATCACGAGGTGGTTAGTGATCTGACAGCAGGTACGAACTACACTATTTATCTTGTGACAGAATCTTCAAGCAGTGATGGTTTATACGGAGAAATCGTGACCTTGAAAGACATCAAAACATGGAATTCTGCACCGAAACTTTTGAGTCATTCCGTCTATCCCACACGCTCTCAAACAACGAGTCTTTCTATCGGCTTTCGCGTCATTGATCCCTGCTTCGTGCATGTAGCTGTTGTTCAAACCGAGCCGGACCCAGTGATGCATCACGTCGCGCGCAACAGCACGGTGTATGGAAACCGTGTGGCTTTATCCGAGAAGCTGATCGCCAGGCATACTATTTCGAACGAGAGACTCGTCCAGTCTGGTCGTTGGCATGAATTAAACGTTTCCGTTCCAACAAATAACGTGACTTATGATGTTTACATTGTCTCGGAGACAAAGCATAGCGATGGTGTCTTTGGAAATGTCGCAGTACACCGGAACGTCCACTGTCATCCCAACCCGTCACGAATCATGGATGTGAACGCCACAGCGACTGCCGCAAGATCAGATTCAGTGACAGCTTACATAAAATTGGATAATATTGGAAACGTGCATTATCGAGCGATAACAAGGGGCACCAAACGTAGCAAACAAGTCGAAGGAAATGCGACATTTTCAGCAAGGCTGGCTGATGATACATGTGAGGGAACCATCGCTATAGACAATTTGGATGAAGGAAGTTGTTATCGCTTCTTTTTCCGAACCGAAACGATGGATAGCTTTGGTGTTTTTGGACCGTGGTCATCCAATGCGATCAAAGCGTGCACACATAAATCTCCTGCAGAAATTTTGGATGAAAAGATACACAAAGGAACAGCTATGACCGAAATAAGTGCCACCGTCATGGTGAGCTCGATGCGTGAAAAATTATGAGTGTGCTAACAAATCTTACCTCATTAGGATCACCACAACGGAAGCAAATTTGCCAATGAGCCCGAAAGGTGTGATCGCAAAGAGGATCCATTTTCTTTACTTCGGTTTATCACGAACAGTAAGAGATGCTGGAAACCTTAGTGTGCTTTTACATTAAATATTTTTGCGCAGAGTCTAAAATGGAAGAGGTCATCCTGACGATCAAAATCAATGCAATCCATGTGCACACATTAGCAAACCATACGTCGAAGCACTCTCAGTCGGACGTTTACGATGGCTGGGATACCAAATCTACCAGAGTAATTTCGTCAACAGATGACGCGAATCAATTCGGACTTGATACACAGGTGTCAACTTTATCAGAATGGGCCAAATAATATACTCCTGTCAGCCGGTGATGATTAAATAGCTGTATAGCTTCTGTTAAATGCCTTCTGAGTATGCATGATGCGAGCTGTTTGGTCTTTACCGCCAAGAAGTGGGGGATGATGGACCTGCTTGGAACATCACTTTGTCACTTTTCTTATGGTTCCTCGAGAGACAAAAATGTAGACTTGAGACTTCACAGAGGATGAACGAGCAAGACACGTAAGTCGTTACGCATGCCACGCAGTCTTCAAACTTGTGCAATTACCTCATCGCACGATCCTTTTCTCGAAGCACGACCTCATTCTAAATCTTGTTGATTTAGCGCTCTGTAGTAAATGTCCGTGTATTGTTTGTTCGAAATGAATCGCCTTTGACCAGCTATTACTTCGCTATACGCAAGTGTTTCAAGAGCAGTCTTGCAAGAATGCTGCACCTCATACTTAGTGATGTAAGCCTGCAATCCAATCAATTGCTGATCGTTAAGGCATAGATATCTCCATATTCCCAAACGCAAGTGTATACAATGTATTATACTTACTATCATGCCCTGGCGAGGGATACATGACTACAAGCAAAGCTTGCCGGTGGCGCAAGTGGTCCAGTCAGCACCGATACTTGATGATAAAACCTGAATTATCGTCTTCTGCGTCGCATTCCTTTTCACACTATTGAGTCATTCCATCTCAACAAACGTAATCGCTTATTGTCATTGTACCCATCCGAGCAATATTCTGATTTGTACTCAGTGATTGCCTGATTCGCAGCTTTCACGAACGTGCACAAGCCGTACGCCTGAATCATCTTCTCAGTCGATTTGGAATCTCGAGCAATGGTCCACACTTCGCTGGGAGGTTGTGATAATAGCCAGGAATCACACTCGAATAGATCAGAAGGCACCGATCGTTCTGAATAGAGCCACTGAGAGCCGGAAGCATCGACTGCTGTGAACGCTTTCATGGAATGTAACATCACGGGCATCTCATTACGGACAAAAAGACTGTCTGATGGGGAGCAAGGATTGGCTTGGTCTCCTATAAAGGAGACAAATTGCGGGTAATTATCACTACCCGTGCTGCTCAGCGCCAGATTGTTAAATGTAGAGTGTCTGATTCCATGTATCATACTGGCCAACACGTACGCGTCCAATTCGGTCGCCACTGTTGTAGGATCTTCTTCATGCAACCTGACCGCCATAAAGCAATAGTCGTCAATCATGCTTGCCAAATTCTTCCTTAACAAAATGTATGGAGAACCAACACTATGAAATTCCATCGCATCTTTTTCATCGACAAGATTGCAATTTGGGCAAAGCTTCGAGTATATGCTACCCTTCGCCTTCAGCTCTTCGAACTTGATACGTGAAGTGTGGCGTTGTCCAATTGCAGCGCCATTGCGTACACGAAGCGAGGCATTTTCGGTACCATTACCTTCGTATACATAGAATCGCTTGTATTGACGCAAACCACCAAGCACTTCCATGTCATCGACATCACCCGAGCTGACTTTACTGGCTGAAGTTACGCGTACGTTAGAGTTCAGTAACAAAGGTTGGAGGAATATGAAGTCAGGATCAATGAGGACTATAATTGATTCCAATACGGGAGGGTTAGCATGTTTGAGCCAATGTCGTATTCCAAAAGGTTTGTTGTACGGAGAAAATGAATCATTCAAAGTGGCGAAAGTCTTCTCGTCTTCGAAAGCGGGTAGATTGGTATAATTCTGGGTCACGTGAAGATGGATTCGGGGGTGCAGAGGCTCTTTTTTAAGTATTCCTCGCAGAGAAGCCTCGTCGCAGCCAGATACGATTCTTGTCAGTCGTCCCAATTGCTTCACGCGAACAAAAGAACTTGAAAGAAGTCGACTTTGCCAATGTTGGGAAGAATCACAAGTGGTCGAGAACACAAAGTGAACATCCTCACTATCAAACGCGTTTAAAGCGTTTGCCCGCGACTTACTCCCAACTTCTGTTCGTACTTTCTCTTTCCAAAGCGGGTTATCACCTTGATCCGGTTTCGTCACTCGGCCAACAGTGTACGGAAGAGCTGTTGTGTATTGCGAGCTATTGTATCCCATTGATATTTGTTTGTTGCTATTGTATCCGTTAGGACAAAAGTGCCCACGGTAGATACGAGCGACGTCATTGTACGCACGAATTGCTATGATAACTCCAACAGCATGTCGTCGACGTAAGATTGTCGATACATATTCATATCCTTTTGTAGTCGATGCCAAAACCCAAAATTTCTCTGATGGTTCACGCAACAACCATGCGTCACAATCAAAAAAATCGGGGGGAATCTGACTATCGATAAAGTTCCAAGCACGTCCATCAATCCAAACTGGCAGAGTGAAGTTTTTGGCTCTAATACTGATCGGGAAAGAATCCAGCGCTCTATCCTCCTCATGGAACCCGCTTTCGCATGGGTTCTTTTTGATATAATCGGCAAAATCCCAATTCTCGTAGCGTGAGATATAATGATGAATCATCAGAGCTCCAGAAATTGCCATAGGTTCTCCGTGATGCGCAGCTGCAATAGGGAACACGAGCTGTTTCTTGTCCAGAGGTAAGACCGGCCAAATCTCCGCTGCTGCTGGTAGAATCTTGGTAAGAAGCGTTTTATGTTCAACTACAAAAGGACCTCGGCCTCCAAATAATCTCCAGTCTTTCACTTGAGATAAATTTCCAAGCTTTAGAAATGGAGCATACTTGAGCAATTTTCGTTGCTCAAGCTCTGTCAAAGGTTGCTTCCGTGGCATATACCAAGCCGCATCTTGAGCAAAGAACTTTGGACTTTTGACCTCATCTGCTTCCTTAAAAAGGTTTCTAATCTCCAGCTTTTTTGTGAAAATGGAGTCACTATCCACGAGTGCGATGTATCTATTCTCCTTGTCATCATAATAAAAATTTGATGCTGTGTTCATCCAATTATGGAGTACTTGAGCATGAATTGTGGTGGTCACAGTAGCTTCTCCATATGTGAAAATGCTCGAATTGTCTTCTTTCCAACTGCTTCTTACCGACACCAAATATGTTTGCACTCGGTTAGCAGGATTCTTCCGTTCGGTGAATGCTATATATGTGGTGCTAGTGCATCCGTACACCAAATGAATTATTTTCTGTGTGAACTCAAATTGTCGAGCTGTGGTGGCAAGGACTTCACTTTGAATGAGATCGAGATCCGAACATCCCGAAGTGAATACCATCGCGACAATCTTCTGGTCACTCAGGCTGTTATGTTCAGCCGTAGATGCGAATGGTTTATCAAAATCGAGCCGATATTTTGTGAAGAATAAAGTATAATTTCTAATCATGGAAAGGATGAACACAATTGAAAATACATACACTATCATGCAGCGTGGATTATTGAGCCTGCGTCCTGGAAATCGGCGCTGGGCAAAGCGATGTAGCGGGATCATTTTTCTTACGAGCTGATCGCTCGAGTATTTTAGCCAATGCGTTAGTACCCTGAATGAAAACACATGGCACTCAAATGCTTCTTTTTCTGTTAGCCTCAATCAGCGATCTTGTATGCCACTACCAGTATCTACCTGGCACTGCTGTCAATGCGGGTCGGAGTAATGCGAATTTTATCTCGGGGTCTCTTTTTGATGAGTAAAACAAGCGTCACAACCTTAGCTGGACAGATCGATTTAGTTAAAGTCGGGCGTTGCTTGATTGATCTAATCTGATTCTGCTTCGACATGTGCTCGCTGGAATCACAATAACTCAAACTGAGTGACCGCAGTCCAATTTTTGAGGCGTTCTTTATGCGAGCAGATACTGTCTTTGACCAAATCGTTCATTCTCGCTGCTCTCGAAAGGAAGCGATGGAGTCGAATGAATTGGTTAGAGTTATGAAACACCAGCAAACAAGCGAGATACACTTCATCCATGCAAAATGTGGGAAAATTCGAACTCTTGGAATCTGGGCTCAGGTGTAAATTATATGCGCCTGCCTCTAAAGGTCGACGATTTGCGCTTCAAAAAGTATTCGAATTTCTTGTTATTTTTTGATTGCGGGAATCTACAGACTTGATTCTTGCATGCATTGGTTGGAGTGATCCACAGTTACAAAGAAAAAAATACACAAGTGCGCTTTTTCGTCATGCATCTCTAGACTCTGATTCAAGTCACTTATAGAATATTCATTAGGCGTTCCACTATGTACGAAATGCTGAAGTCCAATGCACGGGCTTCAAGCGTTGTACAAAGTGCATACTCTACAAATCATCGGAAGGCTTCGTTCACCATCACCTTCTTCTCCGAAAATCTGGAGGGATCACTCTTGTGAGAATTGACTCCATTACATCTGAAAGTATCAAGCGCGCGATGCAAAACTGTCACGCAAGCTGTGCGTGAGAATCCGATGATCCTTTGGTACCGGTATGATTTATGTAATCGAATGGAAATTCATTTTTTAATTGAAGAATCTTCAATCCATCAGTTCGTGCAATTTAGGAGATGATCTAGTGCGTTTTGGAAACGAAAATTACAAAGGTCCTCAACCCCGCTACGTTGGTATCAGCGATCGACCCACGAAGCAAGCCCTTACAAACTAGGGATTGAATGCTGAAGACGCAGAGAAGAGAATCAAATGATATAATCATATTTCGAAGCCTCCATAGGCCGTTCCCTCATGCTTTTCAATCATTTACTCATCAGTCGGGATGATCGAAGGTAATTCATCTTTCTATGGAATGGCCTCCTCTTACTTCCAATAGTTTCAACTCACAAGGTCAATGATCGAGCCTAAAATGCAATATAATCTTGTATCTCGCATAATGCGTACGCATGATACCTTGCTGCTCGTACCTGATTTATGTAGTGATTTGTTCTATTTATTAATGAATTTTCAGTAGTCGGCTCTCGAAAGCCTGCAATTCGGGCGTTAGGTTCACGTGACTAGCATTCGCGTACTCAGAATCAGCTCCTCGTGGTAGCTCCACCTACTTGAAGTTACAATCTTTTGGATTGCAGCATAGAATTAGGCTAGTTTTACGCAACGTCTGATGGGGTCATTCATTAAAGTCGAAAGTGCCATACATGACGAGCGGCGACACAGGTGTTGCTGCTTTGGAATTATCAAGGTTGAAGCGTAGTCACAACGCTTCAACCTGTCTACTTTTTCTGATTTGTGGAGGAGGCATTTGAGGCCATACGCGCACGTCTGAGCATACCATAAAGCCTTTTGTGATTTCAAGGAGCTACACAGAAATATAAGTTTGTGAGAAATAATGCCGGCTAGTTGCAGAATATAATGTAATGGACCCATTGTGTTCGTATGTTCGTATGTGCTATCTTGCGAAATTTTCTGCTCCCGTTCGTCGTATGAATTGGTCAGTTTTTGAATGAGTGTATACGCTTCTCCCGACGTCGTTCTTCCATAATAGATGCTGAGGCTGCAGACCGGGTTTTTAATTGGTACACATTACGCAAAGCTCGCAGCAATCATTCAGCCCGAACATTCGGATTCGAAATTGGCTAGATATCTGAAATCCCCACATGCATAAAATTCGTACCAGTTGTCGGAGCTCTTTGGTGTTGCTGCTGCTGATTGGGCTCGACTATGGCAGTTCGGATGACGTATCCACCACCGACACGCTTCATCGTCGACGATGTTCCGCTGGTTTGAACGCTTCTTTGTGTTCGTGGTGTTTGCATGTTCTCTTTGTGGAAAATGTGAAGAATTCTTGAGTGGTGAGAACAATGAGAAAGGATACATACATGGATTTGCTGACCCTACCTCCGCAAGTCTCTGACCATGATTCCGCATGCTGATTGGGAGACATTGCGCGATATATTTAGCCACGCTTCCAAGCGATCGGCACCAATGCAATGATAGCTGCTGTCGCGAATCCAGAAATCAATGAGCATCTTTCATCTTGTGTGTCCTTTGCAATGAGTAGGGATATTTGCAAAAGACACACAAGATGAGACATACCCATCGAAGCGGTGGTCGCCGATGTCGATTCCGCATGCTTGGTCTAAAAATAGCCACAAGTTGAATTTCCATTAGCCATCCCATTCATCCGTCAGGTTGTAGTCCGCGTTATCCTACGCGATCGCGATGCGATGTCAATCATGACCGGATCGTGGCTAGGCCCTCCATCGAGTAGGACTGCGCCTATTTAGGTGGCATTGATCGCGATATCATTCTGCATACAGATGTTGGCAGGTAATCGGACTTTGTGTCATGTCGTATCCTGTCTCTCGGAATAGCTTCGTCCTGTCGTGCATGTGCATCGCTACCATCATAGTATCGGTATACGTGTGCAACTACTGGAGTAATGGCCCCACTTAACATCATATTTGCGCATACGAATATTGGATTTCAAGATTCCGCATCCACGCTGAAAAATCTTAGTAACGAGCAAATGTCACGCAAGAGCTCGATGGAAAGCCTCCTTTGCAGAAGGATGACAAAAGATCACTTGACCACATGCGCAGTCGGTGATTCCGCGACAAAGAGTAAAATTGAAGTGCTGTAGCGCCAGTAATACATCGATACTTCATTTTTGAAAACTTGTTTAATCTATACTGAAGGTAAAGGAGACCAAATAAAGCACCATGCACGTAATAACAGTAATATGAAAAATCACGTTGAGCTCCAATTACGCATCCTATTCCAGGATTTAGTATACCCAAGCGGTAAAACGAACGAAACAAAGCTTCCCAGTACGCTCTACCTCTCCGAATGGGCGTTTCTCGTACGTTGCTGGCCTCTCCACCTACTTTCGTCCCCGTACCTCGATATTGATTCCTAGACCCTTGTTTCTGATTCCTGCCATTCTGCTGAGAAGAGCGTGGACCACGATCATCCACCTAACGAGACCGATTGTAATAGGGACAAAGTTACTGCCACGTATAACTGGGACAAAAGATTGCGACCGCAACGCATGTTGAAAAGCTTTGGCCTGTCAAACTCTGCCAATGAAAGACCTCATCGCTTCAATGATCGTACATATCCTGCATAGTATGGCTAAACGTTTTGAAAACTCAATTTGCTATCCGTGGCTGCAAAAAATGACGTTCGCTCAGTCCGTTCGGCAAGTCGTGTTTTATTGAATTGCGGTAAGCGTAGAAACTCTATTGCCGACGATTATCGATGTTGAAGAGAGCAATATAAGCCTGACCGTGACCCTTAGCTCTTGATTGCAATGTAAGCCAATGTAAGTGGAAGGTCTTCGCATTGACGCAACCATTCGTGTTGGTCCATTTGACTCGCAAAAAACTGCGCAGGTCGCCAGCTGGGTGTCTGACGCCTTCTGCTGTTTCTTTTTTGTCCGCATTCTTTCCAAATTGGATCACTTGTGACATCTTGAGTGTACTCTATGAGCTTCAAGCGTGCACATTTGTGTGCTGCTGATATTATCACTGCTGCTTCCTACGGTGGTGAAGGTCTAGTTATTGCTCAAAGAGATGAAGAGCCTCGTATAACTCCAGCATTGATGAAATTTAGGCTGTCTCATATAGCTCCATTGGAGCAAAACAATAATAGCTGTATAATTAAGGGTATTCTTAGCCATGGAAAAGCATGGAGACTAATTCCATAATTGAATTTGCTCAAAATCATTGGGTCGATTCTTCATAATTCTGGCCAATTACAATGCTCACGAAAATATCTCAAAGAAACGCCTTCATTCCACAAATATACGATACAAGACCCTATCGTACTATGTCACACTCCAATACAAGCCTCATCGTTGAAGCGGAATGGAGTGAATGTCACGACGAAGTGCTTTGTTCGGAGATCGAAGAGGAGCTCTTCGCGCAGACATATCATCAAAAACGTACTTCAACTCCCTCTATTTAACAATTTTTCATGTAATTTCCTCTTAGCTCTGGTGTGTCATAAGACACAGTCTAAATGCGAGGACAAAGCTCCGATCGAATCAGTTTGGTCAATTGCAAATGATTTACCTATGGAAGTCCTGTTGAAAATTGCTGCATTCACCCAATTGGGTCGTGTTTCGAAGGCGTGGAGCCTCGCGATGACAACCTGTGAGATATTTTGCGCGTTTTATCGATCAGATTACTCAAATGCGTTTGTGCAGATTCGAGGAGAAAGTTTCAGGCCTGTTTGGACAAAATAATGAGACCTTTGGCAGATAACTCCGACCAAATCGCAATGGAGGTGGAGAATCAGCTTTTTGAGCTATACAAAGAATGGTTTGTGATGCCAAAACTATTATTTATACTTGATTATTGACTTAATGATGGATGGATGTGTAGCTTTACTCTGCCTAAAGCGTACGGACAGAAGGCTAGGCAATTATTATTCAATTTACGAGACTCTCGGAATGATTTATTGCGCGATCGACTTATGTCTGGTGAATTGAGTGCAGCTGCATTGGTTCGTATGTCGGCTAATGAGATGGCGAATCCTCAGCTTGTCAAACAACGAAAACAATGGATCAAGAAAAGAACGTATGAGGTGATGCGAAACGCACCGGATTTAGAAAGTCTCACAGAATCCGATATGTTTGAGTGTCGAAGTTGTGGATGTTCGCGAACCAGATATCGTCAATGGAGGCGAAAAGCGATCGTAGATCGTACCCGTATCATCATTATTTGTACACAATGCCCATATCGTTGGGAACTTTGAGCTCAGCATACGAATCGCAACTTTCCTTCTTTCAAGAAGAACGGGGCCAAGTTGTCTAATCTCGCGAAACGTTGGTCCTAAATTGCAGCCCATCTCAGCTGATTGAAAACTTTGCTGAGATTTACACTCTTCTCTTTAAATACTTATCATCAACAATGTCTACTTATTGCAAAAATGTGCGACGATAGCGTTCGCCGCTGGCAAAGAAAGGTTGGGAAGCATTCGGCGCCAATGATTCGTATTGAACTTCTCCACTGGAATCCTCTCAACTTTGAATGATTTGAATCGGAATGACAATGAAATTGCTCCATTTACTGATATCTCGTGGCAAGACAGAAAAAAGTGGTATCGTTTTCGGAATTCCTCGTCTGTTATCGCGGTTGCAACGTGGTTTTTGAGGTTGTCAGAGACCAAAATTGACAATGGAAATCCAGATTCCGCCTCGTTCCTTGGAGTAGAAAGATCAGATCGAATCTCTCATGATATTTCACAGAAACTTACCTCACACACGCCATCATTGACCTGATCGCTTCGGGAATGCCATGATGAAGCTGGACTTGGAGATTATCGCATTGCTTGAGAGCTTCCACTTCATTCCATTCGCATGTGCGTTCCAAAATCGAGAAAGGATTTTGATCAAGACTGCCAAAGCCGGATGAATCCACGATATAGAAAATGACAAGCAATCGCTGATGTAGTGTCACTAAAGCTTGCAATCTTTTTTGTTCAAAGCGTAGGGCGATTTGACTCAATTCGAGACAAACGACCGCGACCCGAAGACTCAAGAGTATATCGGCGTCCAGAGGTTTTGAAATGAGGTGACTTTCGTGCCGCATTGACTCGCACAATTGTTTATGTAGAGAGGTAAATCGATGGCTGACAAAGATCGTGAATTCTGAAAAGTTCGGCTTCTTGGAGACACAGTCTGGATCTGTTTGTATTGTGGCTTGCGCTCTCGAAATCTCATTCTCCGCCTTGTCGTGCAGCGTCACTAGAGCTCCTGCGCTCTGGTCTCCTTCCAATACAATTTCTGCTTGAGCATCCGCCTTATTACCAGAGTTTGGGTAACGGTCTTCAGTGCCTTCTACTTCCTCGCCTTGTGTCCCAGTCTCTTGCATTCCTGAACTATCAAGTGGCGGAGTGATCTCATATTCAGGCTCTATTTTCGAATCATATTCTTTCCCCTTGGCCACAATTGGAGCATCATCCTGACTCTCATCGACCTGCTCTTTATACAATCGCTTCAAGCATGATCGGATGACTCCGTTTGCAGGCAAGCCACGTAAAGCCTTCCCTCTTGGAGCTCGGATCCCCCTTTGCGACTTGGAATCATCAAATTTGAATAGTTCTGGCGACTCCATGATGGATTGCGCATAGATGGCACGCATTCGATCGTCTGATTTTCTAGGATGTGATTCACGATGAAGAGCTACACTTTGAGAGTAAACAAGCTGAGAAGAATCGTTGATGAAGGACTCCATTGAAATCTGACTGAGATCGCTTCGATATTCATCCTCCTCACTACCGTCCACGACATCCACGTCTTCTTCCACAAACAACTGGGCGGCGAGCTGTACATTTTCACGACGACACTTCGAAGAAAAACGCCCAACACCTTTGAATTCAGCGTCCCGTCTTCTTTTCAGCCGACGAAAGCGGCGCTTTTGCGATGGAGTAGACAATAACATGCTCGGAGACAGGATTTGATCACGTGCACCCTTGCTGCATGGAGATAGCGTCTCCTGTCGTTGAACATGGAGCGGACAATATGCCACAAACTCAATATTTGCATCACTGGCTTGCGGGGTTGACAATTGATGGAGCGTATACATCTCTGCCAGAGAAGCACAAGTTACGTGGAAGGCCGAGAGACATGAAGGCGATGCACACTGAATGACACCGCTCTCTTTAGCGGAGTGACACAGCTCACAACGCAACTCTGAACGATCTGGGTCGAATGTGTCTAGGCTTCCCAGTTGGAAAGCAGAAGCATCAACAGATCGAACCTGAAGCTCCGGTATCCATAAGAAGCACTGTACGTGAACCCATTGACCACATTCCGTGCGCTTGTATGCTCCTTCTCGCACTGGACAAAGTACACATGATACAGAAGGATTCTTCTTACAATCGTTCCATCGACATACGTCACAAAACCACTTTTCTGTTAGCGATTGGATTCCGTAGCAATCTTGATGGACAGTGATATCGCACCCATCGCAATATACAATCAAGTTCCCATCATGAGATTCCAATGAACAGCATATCGAGCAAGTCACATCGTCGTCATCCTTCTGTGTCTCAAGCTCCTTTGTACTGCTAGCTGGGCTCATTGCAGATGTGTCGTCATGGAGCGATCCCAATCCGGCTTTTGTGTCTTGTTCCACAGGAGCCTCCAAAGATTCAGTGAAGCCTGGTACAAAACTCTCAGCGCTCAAACTTTGCGAACTCATCGCACACGATGGCAGTGAGACTTTTGGGATCGAAATATGATCTTCTGATCCTTCCGCCTCGTTCTTCTCCAAAGCTCTCGGTTCTGAGATTTTTGCTTCTGATTCTCGCAACTTTTGATCCCCGCGTTCGAGTACTTCTGCCAATAATTGGTTCCGTGAGTTTTGAATCGAATCAGGAATATGATCCATTGAGCTCGAGTGATTGGAGTATGCCTCGCTGTTGGGGCTGAAAGACGTCTCCATAATCGCTTCCTCCATCACAGGCGCATCGAGTTGAGAATCCTCCAGCTTTTCCGTACTTGCCGCTTTTTCCATCGGCGCAACAAAGTTTGTGGTATCCAGCTTTTGGATGCTTTTTACGATCTCCATGAAAGCCTTTGATCGCTTGGAAGCCACTACCATGCTGGAGCCTTTCGAGATTGTCGACGAATGCATCTTCCTTGGTTTCGGCCACAAAATGAAAGCAAATTCGCGAGGCTTCTCCGAGAAAACAGGCGATTGAAACCTCGCAAGCTCCATTCTTTGCGACTCGGTCAATCTCCAGCTTGCTCGTGCATTATCATCGCTGAGGAAAGTGTTTCTGCTTTTTGTAAAGATTCCAGCAACACGAGAAGGATCGAATGTGTCAACGCACATTTTGGAGAATACCAATTGCGGTGTGACAGATTCCGGAAGCATTCGTGGGCATTTCGCAAATTCCAATTTATTTTTCAAAGCTTTGGTTGTTAGTGCTTTGGTGATACCGCGAGCATTCGATAGACTTCTCTGCAGTTTCTTCTCTTCATCTCCTTCCGTGACGAGAATCACAACATTACCAATACGCTTTCTTCCTGTTCGACCCATACGCTGTATTAGCCGAACAGGAGACGTGACAGTATCATACAGAACAATCAGATCCACTTGTCCAATATCCAAGCCTTCTTCAGCGATACACGTAGCGACCAGCACGTTGATTGTTCCAGCTTTGAAGTTTGTGATGATTTCTTGCTGATGTTTTTGCGTTTGGCCACGCTGATTTTCGACCAACTTTGTATTGAAACATGAAGACGTGACACTGCTTTGGCCGATGAAGCGTTCAGCTCGAATGGATTCGGACTTTGATAATCGATCTTGGATGATATCGACACTTGCTCGGAATTGCGTGAATACAATGGCTTTTGTCTCCTTTTTCGATTCAGTAAAATGCTTCTCCAGGATTTTCCTCAGTACATCGAGCTTGGAGTGGTCCTGAGACAAACCTTCTTTCGAGCCCATGGATTCCAGGTACTCCACTAAGCCTTTAAACTCGTTTGATTCCATCAGATCTCGCTTGGACCATGAAATCCGCTTGGTGTCTTGCCTCCAAACCTCAATGTAGCCAGTGCATGGCTTGATCCCATGAACCATCAACAACTTTCTCGCATGTACCCAGCTCAGCAAAAGCCCAAAATCGCCCTCAATGATATGAATCTGATGCGATTGATATTGACTACGCTTGGTATTCCGAAAATGATCACGTGCTTGCAAAAGATAAAATTGTGTCAATTTCTCTGGGCTTCCAGCTTGCATGACGCCGTATTGAGCAAGACGATGAAGCAACTTCTCTAACAATCGATCGATTAAATTCCCAATTACTTTAATCTCTTCACTAACAGGACACTTTATGATCTCTTCTTTCCGCTCAAACATGTACTTTTTCACATCGGAATCGTCCATCGTTCGTGCTTCGATATGAGAAATCTGTAAGTTTGTGATGATCTCTTGAATGAATTCGACCTTTGATCCAGGAGTTGCTGATAGAGCCACAATGCGAAACCAATTCGTGTACCGCTTGAGCTCTTGTATCGCCATACAATACGCATAATTCCCTCGGGCACGATGAGCTTCATCGATGATCAAGCAAACTATCTGATGTGCATCTTTAAAAATGCCCTCTTTCACGTCGTTTGTGAAGGACTGAGGGGTGCAGAAGAAAATTCTTTTTTGCTTCCACCATTTTCTTCGACTTTCTTTGGGCACATTTCCTTGTATTTCAGCGGTTTGATCCAATGGAAGACCATTTATCTCATAACACGCTTGAATTTGCTGTGTCACCAGCGGCTTTGTGGGCGCTAGAAAAATCACTTTACCATTTGGAAACCATCGATAAAAGTTGTGCATCACAACCGACGCAATCAGAGTCTTCCCCAGCCCAGTTGGTAAAGATACCAATGTGTTGTGATACATCGCTTTTTCAGCGATGCTAACCTGATATTCACGAATCTGGTAATTGCCTGGGAACACCAGTGTCTTTAAAGCCTGTGTATCAATAGGGAGCGTAGCCTTGCACTCTTCATCCGTAAAGTAATATTTGGAAGTGGCTACGGGATCTGCGCCTTGTGAGTGGAGAACGACCTCTCTTGAGGCCTTTTGCGTGTTAAAAGGAAGCGTGGACTGACTCGTTTTCTTTAAAGCTAATGAGGGAACTGAATGGCCGCAAACTTGGCATTTTGATGAGGTCTTTGCATTGAGAAAAGTACACTTTGAGCACGCCCATTGCGTTGTTTCCTGGCGGTTTTGCGCATCAGAGGTGCATGGTGTTGCATGCGATGGGATTTTACCGTTCTGTGCGCTAATGTGCTGTGCTTCTATCATTTCCAGCTGCCTCAGAAAGTCGTCATCCCATTCTTCCTCCATCATGCAGGACTGATACGATTCACATAACAGAAATAGATACGTTATGTAACAAATGGATGCTGAATACATTAAATTCAGCACAAAATCGCCCTAACAATTCTTCTAAGGCGTCCTCTTGACGAGCTCCTGCTTATGCGCAGTCAATGCCTCTACTAAATACACGAAGCGATACAACGCGGAAATTTTCGTGTTATTCCATTTGACATATAATATTCATCGCTGCGTCTAATGTCGCCTCATCTTTGCAAAAAGCTAATCGGATCATTCCGGTCTCAGTCAAACTAACGGCGTTTGTATAGAAACCCGAAAGTGGGATGGTGGTCAATTTGTGGGTTTTGCACAATTCAAGAGCAAACTGATAATCCGGATATTGCTACCATACAAAAAGCAAGTCAATCAACCATTCGCATCGACATGACGCTAAACGTACCTTTTTTGGCATGGATTTTGCGATTTTCGTATCTTTATACTTTTGAAACATTTTGTGCTTTATTATGTTGCAACAGATGAAATACCCGCCTTCCGGGAAAATCGGATGCCATCCAGACACTTTGAGAGCTTGATAGAGTCGATCTCGCTTCGATTGGAGTTGTTTTGCTTGCTTGTCGAAATACTGAAGGTCACGAGCTTGATCGATAGCTTTGGCCACAGCGACTTCCAGAGGTGTAGCTACACAAAATGTGATTAAACTTTGTGCTTTAATAAGTGTTTGGGCCAAGTGATGTGGAGCTATAGCGTAGCCCACACGCCATCCGGTGCATGAAAATGTTTTCCCGGCGCTAAATAGTGAAATTGTCCGATCAAACATGTTTGAAATTGTAGCAATTCGCTCGTGTTTTCGTCCATCATAGCACATAAACTCGTACACCTCATCCGAAATAATTAAAATTTCAGGGTATTTCTCAAGCACACAAACAATTTCTTCCAGTTCTTTTCGCGTGAATACCTTTCCCAGAGGATTGTGTGGAGTATTAAGTACCAATGCTTTAACATTTTCTTGAGCGAGAATGCGGTCCAATTTCTTTAAATCCACATAAAATTCGCCAGAGGTTTTCAACTGATCAAAAGGGACCGCAGTCTCAAATGGGATGCCCACAGTCTCAAGACCCAACATGGTGGAAATCGATACATAAGAGTCGAAATATGGTTCAAAGATAGCCAGTTTATCACCCTGTGTACACAAATCAAATCTAAATATTCAGATACAGCGATTAGCAGTGAGCATACTCGATTCAATAGAGTCGATAAAATCGCTGTAATGCCTCCTTGTGCTCCATTAAATGTGACAATTTCAGTCATTGGATTCAGATCGCGATGAAAGAGAGGAGAATAGAGGTTTGAGATGGCTTGAACAAGCATTGGATGACCTCCTGGTCGTGAATACTGATTAAAATCCGCATTTATCGCTTCAATGGCGGCTTTTTTGAGAAATCTGGAGGATGAATGAATGAGTGTATTTGTAAGAAGAATGAAGAGAAGCGAATGTACTCTGGGGTTTTGAAAGACGGGAAGCCCTGCCCGAGGTTCACAGCGTTGTATTGGAGTGCAAACTGTGAGAATTCAACAAATACATTTGATGCGATTTTATGGATACCGTTGTGATGAGAATCATTTATGGACTTCATTGAGGAAGTGGGACTGTAGAAACGTTTTGATTGCCGCCACAAAGTGCGTTTTGAGAGAGTTTGAGAGAAGGAATATCGCATTGTTTTGTATCGAGAAATTAGAAGACTTGCGTGTCGCTTCTACATCACAGTGTTGGCTCGTATAAGTGCGTGTACAGAAAACAATAGAAAGGAGAGATATGAGAAGAAAAGTATTACTGGGCTGTCAAAAATGAAAGGATTAAACGCGAATTAACGGTTTAAAATTTAAGGAATCACAAACACTTGAGACTGGATGAGCGATGAGGCGCAATCGGTCGCACGTATCAGCTTATCAAAGTTATATTCGCAAAGAAGGGTTTGATTCGGCTAATCGGTCGACTGCGTGTAAGTGATTAACTCGTGTTACAATTGTATTACGATGCAAATTAATTCGGATTGGATAGGATGGGCTACCAGCTGTTGAAACCTATTAAAAGCCTGACCGATACCTTACGTCTGCTTAGCCGTTGCTGATTAGTAGTAAATCCATCAGTACAGATGTGGGGAAAGGTGAAATTTCATACGTTTTGATTTGAGCATGTCGATTATTGAGTGAGTGAGTCAAAGATACAGTATCGTGTGGCTTTTCGTCTATGAGCCAATCAGCGGTCGTAAACTGACACCAAATCTGGATGCGATTGAAAACGTATAAATTATCGTAACGTAGGCGTCCAAAATTGCTGGGTATAGGGCATCCTTTTCGGTAAGTGACAAAAAAATTCGTGTATCCAACGTCGAGGTCAGCAACTGCAATAGAAGACCTCGATGTTGGATAAGTTCGTACCACGATGCTTGACAGGATACCGGTAAGTGCGTGGACGCCCAATTCATCAGTCAACTGGCATACGACTTACACTGTATATACTAATTTTTGGGCGCACCGATATAATTCTTATTTACATGATTATATCTTACCATAATCTACCTCGAGGCGATTACGAATCAGAAGTCGCTGAACCAATCTTTTCCATCGTTTATGAATCAGATTCTGATTCCGTTTGATCGCATGCTCAATCTTTTCCTGCTCCAAATGCGCCTGTGCGTCAATAAGAAGTTGTTCATGCGACGAAGCAACAATAATCCCATCAAATTTCGGATAATTCATCCCATTCTTTGTCTCAAAACCGATCAGCGCTGGTGCATAATCGATTCCAAGCTTTGAGGCCGCTGAGGTGATATGACGCATGCGCAAATGAGTCGCACCTACAGGAAGATGATGCTCACTCCATAATTCGATATTTCCATGCTCATTCTTGGGAACGATTCCATCAACGACGATAGGAGGAACAAAAGCATCTGTTTGCCATCGGCCATATAATGCAACCTCCCTCTGTTGTGTATCATTGTATCCCTTTCTTGTATCTCTTTTACGAGTAAGTTGCTTTATTGGTTGATTTTTCTCTTCCTCCTTAATAATGCGCCCTTGTCGAAGCCAAAGACGTGCGGATTGGAGCTTTTGGATATGACAACGCAAAAATACACTTTGACCTTTGAAGATACCAGCTGGTTTTCGAGGATGAAGAACTTCCAATCGACCGAGATGTCGTTCTAGACAGTATCGACGATGTCGACGGAACCTTTCCACACTGGTTGGCATGCTTTCGGCATCTACCGCTTGCTGCAATTCTATTTTTTCTTGCTCGATTTGAGCCAAAATGGATGTATCCTTTGGCGTTGTTTCTGAGATCCTTTTGTTATAAGCCTCTACTAATTCTGAGAAGAATTCATGCCCATGACGAAGCTGCATGATCTTTGACCAGGAGTGAACGTAGCGTGCTGTCACATCGACGGCCAAGCCCGAGATTTGATCAAAACTGAGAACGTAAGATATTGATTTTCTTGGAAGAATTTCCGAAACATTTTGCTGTAAAACTGTGTTCTTTGCCACATCACATGAGGTCCACTGATTCGTATCAGAATTCCATACTTCGATCCAGATACATGGCGCATAAAAATCTGATTCTGGATCTCTGAGTATTATATTCTCAGAAGCTTTGAGATCGATCTGATAAGCATCCAAAGCCACCACAAGTCTGCAATAGTATCCAATACTTCGACACAATACTAGAAACAATAGATGGAATATAATCCTCGTTCCTTTTCGCTCGGAGAAAGCATGTAAAAACGTCGCTTCATCCAAGTCGCTGTGTCCATTCGATTGACTTTCGACCAACGAAAACTTTTGATTGTAAAACCGACATAAATGCTGTAATTTCAAAGCAATGGCTTCGATTTCATTCCGTACTTTAGCGGGTACAATCGATGCGAGTAGAGCTCGTAATAGATTGTGTTTGCAAGAAGTAGCATGCCATTCTGTACCTGATGCCATTAAGAGAACCAAATGCGATTGATGCAGCAGCAGATTTCGCTTCTTTTCATCCTTTGAGAGCTTTCGCCTTTTGCTCTTCCCCTTTTGACTATCTTCCTGTAGCGATTTGTTTACGGCTTCCCAGTCGACATTTGCACAAACCGTTTGGTGAGGTACCTCGCTCTTTTCTTCTTCTTCGTCATCCCATTCGATAAACCCATTCTCTTCTTCGTCTTCGAGAAATTCGTCGCCAATGTCCAACGCGAATTCCGTGTGCTGAGAATCAGATCGTTCATCTGATTCAGAATTCATGCTATCTCCTATTAATTACTATAACTATACAGATTGCTTCAATAAATACAAATATATGCAAGATGGCTTGATTTTTTCAACAAAGTGTGAAACGCGGACGGATCATTAACGACTCATAGCGAAGCATAACGAATAAGAATTCCATCATCCAATACCGCGCACCATCGGGTGTGATGTTTGACAGACTTCCACCATACTGAAATCGACACGCATCAGAATTCAATTCGGAAATTGGCGAGAATTTGATCCAAGTCAGCATTTGGGAACAAGGTCGACCCGTGTCCAAACATTTTGTGAGATACGGTTCGTTCACACTTTGAGTGAATAGATAATAGTCGTCTCCCTTTTTTGATCGATAGGAAAGCTCTACGGCTCGAGATAGTTCACGGTTCTGGCGATTGTATATCACTCGGTAGGTCACAAATGTATCATCATCAATCTGCTGCAACATGTGCTTTCTCAGCATCAATTCCGGTGAGAAGTAATCTCTCAAAATCGCTGTATCACACACATTTTTCCAGGTACGTTGATATAAATCAGAGGGACTCACATTGAAAAACGTTTTTCCAAAAACAAATTTAACTGCGCTTTGATTTGAAGTCTCTATTTTCCGTCGATCGGTCCATCCCATTGTAGCTGCTCCAACTGTCTGATAATTTGGATCACTTAATATTTGACACATTTCTGCTGCTGCTTGCATCTGTGCATATCGAATCTGTTGGTGCTGCAGAGGAACATAATGGTGTACGATGAGCTTGATCTCTTCCTCCATCCTTCTAAAAGCATCGCTCAAATGATCGATACATCTCAACGGGTTTTCTATCGCTAATTGCAACTGATGATTTTCGGCTTCTAAAATGGTCGATTCTTGTGATACTTTGAGAAATGATACTTTGGCTTCTAGCATACGAGCCATTTTTTTCGTTTGATCCAGCGCTTCCTAGCAATACGATTAGGATACAAAGTCAGTTGCGTGACCACTACGTACCTTTTTACGTTGAATGAACCGTCGTTGCACTTCGCGATGTTTTGCTTTGCGTACTTCTTCAGAGATTTTTCTTCCTCGGTAGGAGGAGAAATTGGTGGTTGTGTTACAGAATCCCGAAACATGGGAGAAGGACTTTATGGTCGCATTCTCATAAATCCCATGCAAATTTATATTTGTGTGTGTGTGCGGTATCATCGTGACGCGAATGTCTGGTAGTTTTATCTTGCGAGCGTGTAAACTGTGAATCTGATTCACTTCCACACTAGAATCAGATGCATCGAACATTAGCACGGTAGTGGAATAAACACAATCTTATATGCGATACTCAATTGGTATCAGAATTATTGTTTTGTGGAATGATAATCAGATGGAAAGCCATCAATGTATTGAGATGGGTTCAGAATTGCCCTAATCTATGGAAAAATCGGGCAGCTTCGATAGGTACACGGTGGATGATAATACGACTTTTCAAATGTTCCGCCTTCTTGGATTAATACAGTATAATAAAACACGGTGTTAAATCGCGTGCTTGTGCTTGCTTTCATGCCTTTTGCATGTCGCTTTGACATCGCGCTTTGACATCCACCTGCATGACACTTATCTCATTATCCAGCAAAGTCTTGTCACTCTCTATTCAGACAAATCAAAAGTCCGCTTTGTTAAGTACTCGGAGTAACTAACAGTGCAAACCTTCAAACATTCATAGTACGCTTTGTATTCATTCTCGCAGCCAAGTTTCGTGCCAGCACGTTGTTGCAGGAACACATCCTTATACCATTGGTCAAAACACTGATCATATCTGTGTATTGATAACAATACGGTTACATCTTTAGCGCCCACTTATAGTATACGATCCTACTTCGCCTTGTACGATCGAAGAGTTCTTTTGCATCCATGTAAACTAATTGGGAGGAAATTTCAATTATATACAATTTACATTAACACAGTCTATGTGTTCATTTCCTCCAATAAAAAGCATGCATGCACCCACAAATTCATTTCTCTCGAATCACAGAATAGGATTGTGTAACTGGAACTCTCTCAATAAAGTCATGCGAACCATAACAAGTGTCACACAGTCGATGTGGCTGCATGAGATCAAATTTTGGTAATGGAAGGCGATGCGTAGAGTGCTGATTACACACACTGTGACCACAATTCCGACAATGGTGACGTCGTCTCATAATTGAAAAGCTGTAATTACAAACATTGCAGCGACGTGACTGTTTCCAGCGAGGTGGAAAGTTCTGATTGTATTTTAGTTGCAGTACCAAAGACTGTGGAGCCCCAGGCTTATCTTCATCATCTTCTATCAGATGACTCTGTATTTTCGAATGAATATGGCTTTTGCGAATATATCCCATACCACCTATTGGTTCACTGTTGATGGAGATCAGATCGTCTTCATTCTGTGAGCTTCCTCTATCAAAGCATTGTGAACTGGTTCGAAGTATAAAGTGATCCTCATTCCCAGAATTGATATTTTTATTTGGGTTATCGGATACAGTATTCAATCTCGTGTCCACTGATTTGTCGGAATATATCGAATAGAGAGGCATTTGTGATCGAACAAATTGCTGGCTCATTGTATCGTCGCCAAATTGTAATTTTGTTCCATTGCCAAGTGTTCGACTCATGCGATCAAGTGTCAGATGATGTGGTCCACGTTCTGGTACAGGTGGCATGTTTATAGAGTATTTCATATAATTGAGATTATAGTCTGTTTGTTGTGACTCTCGCTCTTCTTCGGATGGAATTCCACTAAAATCGGAATAACTTGATAAACGGTTCGACTGCCTATCGATTCCTTCAGTCTCTGTAGCTTTTTTTCGATCATTTTTATCTTCCATAAATTCGGAATACCGACCCGTGTTCGTACTATAATCACTATGTTTATAGGATAAAATAGGTCGCGACGGAGGTCGGGTCGTCTCCGAATCATTCCTAGTTTCGCGTACATCCTCCATTTCCTCATCCTCAATTTGCAATAAAGCTAGGATCCTGTCCTCACATTGCGCTTGCAACGCCAAATCGATTGGATAATGTCCCGCTGAGTTTTTCTGTAAGACTGCACTCGGATTCGCTTGTATCAATTTGACAATCGTCTCAAAATCAATCGATTGATGGAGACACATCCAATGCAGTAGACTCATCCCACCAGAATCCGAATCATACGCGATACTAGGACATAGCGTAATTAACGCATTAAGTTCAGTCCATTGTCCGTTGACTGCATACAAAAGGGCGTCATTGGAGGTGGACCTCGGACTCACCATACCGTTTCAAATCCCCAGAGGGCCTCTAAGGTTAATCAGCTTTGAGTTTACAGTTAAGTAAACTTTCGGGTCACAACCGAACAAAAACCTATTCTTTGAGGAAAAGACATTGGAACACCATACCGCTACTATGTACGATACCATAATTAAGCATTTTCCATGTTTCATGTGCTCACATAAACACTATTTCGGTGTGGTTTACACAATTCGTGTGGAGCCGTTACTGGCGAAAGTCTCAAAATGACACAAGCCGAGTCGGTGATTCAGAGTATTAAGACTGTGGCTGAGAAGCTTGAGAAGAAGGCTTTGGATGCGCATGCAAGAGGGAATGCAAATGTGTCTAAATCACTCCTCGATTCCGTGAGGGATTTGCAAATTGCAGCGAAATTCGTGCACACACAACAGAAGCAGCTGAGCAGCTTTGAGGTATCGCTTCACAAAAATGGGAATTTAGACCAACTTTTGAAGCAACTGAGTGGGGTCACATTGATGCTGGATAAAAAAAGTGAGGAAATGAGACAGAAATCAAATGAAAACGCGTCAAATGCGCTTCAAAATGCATCTTTTACGGTCACCAAAGCTTCCAACATAATTCGTGGTGATATCCTAAGTATTTCCACACTTGAAAAAAACATGATGCGGATGGATCAACTTGAACTTGAAATGCGTCAATATCTCAAAGCACATTTCTATGAGTCGAAATCGGACGACACAAAGCCATCCGATGGCATTTCAAGTATACAACAGCTTTGGAGGGATGCCACAGCCTGCATATCGGTCCTGGAATCGAAAATTGGGCCACAATCACGCGAAATGCCAAACTTTAACCAAAACATTGATGCCCAGGCCTTTAATGGAAAATCCATTGGGATGCATGAGTATCAAGGCCTTCTACCACATGGATACTCTCACGACTCACTTGATCAATACAATCCATGGGCGATGCAGCTGGAGGATGTTCGATCGTTGCTTGTGGAATTGGAAGAGAAAGAGTCGAGAGCCTTGGAATTGTACAAACTGAAGTGTGCGAAAGCAGCCCAAGAATTCTGTCAGCACATTGAGAATTTCGAAAATGCGGACAGAACTGAGTTCCCAAATGGGTTGGAGTGTCCAAACGAGTTGGAGTCGCTTTCGATGGTGCAACAAATGTTCCAAAAAGTGATGGAGGAAAAGGACCAAATGAAGGAAGCAATAAGCGTAATAAAAGAGAGTTTTCATGCGGCTTTCGATTGTTTGTCTACCAAATGGAACGATTTTGGCTGGTCACTCTCTCTGAAAAGAGCGTTTGCCCAAGCAATCGACCAAGATTCTATTGAAATATTTGCAGAGGAACTGAATGTGGCACTGAACGAATTTGAAATCTGCTTGAAAAATATCGATGGGGAGCACCAAATGCTTGAGCAAGAGCTCACACAATCTATCCATCGCGTCTCGCTATTCCAAAAAGAAGACATCAAAGTACGACATCAAAATGTTTGCTTGGAAATGGCCATAGAGGATGCTCGCAGCCATACATTGCGTGAGACCATTTCCATCGCTGAGGATCGACAGAGTGAATTGGCGCTTCAGTTGGAACAAACGATAAAGGAGTTTGAAAAGTATCGAAAAAAATCGCACGCGGCACTTTGCAAAATGGAAAAACGATCCAAAGTGAGTGAGTTGGAAACAGAGCGCAAAGGGCTTCTTGAGACGTGTCGAAAGTTGAAAGAGACCAGTGAAATGGATCGAGAACGAGCAAGCCAATTGGAGAAGACAATGGATCGACAATTGTTACAGCATGAGGACTTTGAAGCGAGATTCTCTCGGGTGCTGAGGGATGTAGACGCTGAAAATGCGAAATTGACCGATGAAATTGGAGATTGGAGGCGACAAGTTGACATGCAAAAGCAATCGGAAGAACTGGTACGGGCTGAATGGCGAGAAAGTGAGGCGAAATGGACGGAAAAGGATGCGATTTGGACGAAAGAAATGGAGCATTTTTCCATGAGAAATCAAGAATTGGAGACAAAACTGCTTGGACATAGTGAGAAATGCGATCTCTTACGGCGAGAAATTGAAAATTGGATCGCCAGAGAGATAAATTGGGCTTCCGATCGCGAGAAATTGAGCTCAAAATGTGATCAATTGACCGATGAAATTGCTGCAATGACGCAAAAAATCGCCACTTTAGAGAATGAGAATCATTCACTGCTTCAAATTCGTACGCTTGTGCCCGTGCAAGCCGTTCACAGTCCTTTGATTTCGCATTCCGAGGAAGTGGAAGTGCTCAAACGCGAATTGGAATCGCAAAAGAGCGCCCATATCCATATCCAAACACGCTATGATGAAGCCATCGAAACGATCCAGATCAAAGTCGCCGTGATCAATGGACTTTTGACCGAGTTTGATCGCTTCCAAATGCGTCAGGAAGACCTCCGATCAGTCTGTTGGCATTTAGAATCTCTCTTAAAGCACTCGAACGATCGAAGACTTGAATCGTATGCGGCATCCTGTGACTCCAAGGCGCTCCAACTGGAAATTTCTCGTCTGGAAGAGACTTTGGAGCGATTCCAATTCGAAATGTTGCAAAATGATCGAAAATTGACAGACGAAATGCGACAATTCAAAGTAAAAGCAGAACATCGTTCCAGGCAGCTGACATCCTTTACCGGAGAAATAAATGGCAGATTATCGCAACTCCAAATGATATTGGAATCGTATGCGTCTCTTTTCCATCAATGTACCGAGTGTCAAGCCGTTCGAGCGGATACGCACTCATCTGTGGACGAAATCGTCGATGCAGAAAATGCTCAAGATTTGGATGAATTAGTTCCCGCTGTCTTGGAACGTATTACTGATGCAAATTTGTATGAAGACGCATTGGTGATGCGAAGTGGTGTTACCATAAAAGCTGGTGCAACATTCAGTCTTCCTGTGGTCTGCGATCTCATTGATAGCCGTGTGCTTTGGTCCTTTTCCATCGATGATGAAGCAGATGTGGGCTTTACTTGTGTTGCCGAGAGCTCAGATAATGAGACAAGCGATCAGATTCTCGTGGAACCCTGTCGAGTGAATTCGTTGGAAGGCTCAATGACGATCGAGTCGCCAATGACTTTGATATTTGAGTGGGATAACACGTTCTCATGGATCAATGCGAAAACGATGGATTATCAAGTCGTCATCCAACAGCTTCTTCCACCGGAACAGCAGCTCAATCAAGAGAAAATTCAAGCGCTTCAACGATATCACACTCGTCTTTTGAACGAGAAGACGATTTTTGACGAAGAGAAAGCGGTTCGAGAGTGTGTTCATGCTGCATTGACACATGTGATGGACACTGAGACTGAAAAATTGGATTGCATGGAAGCGTGGAAAACGCATTGGGATGACACACAAGCGTTGATACTGAAGACTCAAGAGAAATTGGAACTTTGGAAAAATTTGCTGAATACGTATGTGATCGAAATGGATGAAGTTGACAAGTGTATACAGAGGCTGAAAGAGACGTGGAATGGCGTGCTCCAATCCAAAGAAGACGCCGAAACGATGCTGAAATTATCAGAAGGAACTCCATTCGCAGCAATTTGTAATGATATCGCACGAGAATTGAGCTATACGGAATCCGTGCTGGAAAAATTGCAAGAGAAAAAATTGGATCCGATGGCTGGCCTCAATTAATTGCCTCGAAATATTGGAAAATTTCAACAATTGTGAGGTTGGACTTGCAATTATGAAGATGTACGTTGCAATTGTGACGATGAGTGAGACAATAGTGAGGATATTAAGGACGGCGGGCTGCAATTGTGAGGATAAACTAAACAATTGTGAGAATATTGAGGATGGCGGAGGGCATGTTTCCACCGAATAATCGTTTAAACACACTCACTTGATCCCAGCAATGATATTGTTGCGCGATTTTGTATTCATCGAAAATGATAAATGTTGTGACAGTGAATGTCAAATCCGAAGATTTAATGGCCAAAAGTGCAATTTTGAGTGCTGCTGCATACTTTGAGGATACACTAATCGAATTGAGTTGATTTGCAGACGCAATTTCTCCTTGAACCCGCCATTTGGTTAAAATCTAAATAAAAAATTTCAGTAAAAATTGCAAACATTAAATGCAATATTGTCAAACCATTTCTCCATCTGACACGTGAGGACGCATCTCAATGACTTCGATGGATAAAGTGACGAAAATGGAGCGAATGAGAGTCCATAATTCCATAAGCTCATAATGCCCGATTGCGTTCCATTCTCGCACACCGACTCCAATATGACAATTGGAATGCCAAATTTGATCCAAATTTCGCAATTGTAAATTTAATTGATTTAATTGGAAACCATATTTTCAACAATTGAAATTCGCTCTTTAAAAAAATGATCAGATTTCTCTTTTGATTGGAGGGTTTTGATGACTCGATTGGTTTCTTTACCGAGTAAGAGTGATTGTTTCAAGTGTAAATTATCACGTTCTAACTCGCGAACATAATGTTCCATTTCTGTTAATTTGGTGTGTCGTGAAATTGGACAAAAAGAGCCTTTTAATTCATTTTCAGATTTTGGAGATGTTAATTGCGATCCCGAGTCCACTGAAAACGTGAATTCTTCTTTTGTGTTTGGTTTTGAGAAATACGGTGGATCGTTGTGAGGTAGTGTGGTGCCGTACCGTATTTGTTTGTGTGCTGTTGTCATGTGTATAGTGCTTGGTATACTCTCTTCATGAGTGTGTGGAGTGAAGCTCGATACTTGTGCCGTTGTATACGACTGCCAGTGCGAGTTATTGACTCCGAAGCGATTCGTGAGTGACCCTTTGAGTATTTCATTCCTACATATTAAATTCTCGTCATCTAAGTAGTGCTCTCTCTCTTCACTCAGATGTTGAGCTAAAAGTATCTTTTGATCAAGTGCTTTCACGTTTTCACAGACTGCAGCATCCTCAACATCACCGATCGATGATTGGTCGATGGTGCTCAGAAACGCCGAGATGACTGCGTACTCTGGATCCGTTTGTATCCGTTTTCCAACTCTCTCGTCGTTTGTATCCGTTTTTGTGGATGGATTCATCGTGTCACTCAAAAGTGCGATTGCCTTGAGTTCAATTTGGCACGTTTAGTTGTGTCAACAACTCACGTTCGGCACTCATAGCTCAAATTTCAGTGACAGTGACTTTGAGGCAGATAAAAGTCCCTATAGGCTCGATTCATTGATAGCGTATATGCGAAAATTATGTGATCAGTCAGTCCAAGATGCAAGGTACTCCAGTAGTCATTAAAATTCTAACATGAAATATTAAAAAGCTTTCGCGACCATAGAAAAATAGTAAATTGACTCATTTATTGCATCGTCTCCTTGCGCGGTACGTATCAAATAGTCTTAACCGAAATAACGAGCCTGAAACGGTACGCGTGGGACACTCAATGTCCTCCGCGTCGACGAAATGTGTCACATACAATCTGCAACTTGTATATTTCCACATTAAATGGTACATTTCCTCGTCCATCGACCCTTATTCAAAAATTCACGTTAGAGGCACTTGCAGCTTCTACTCGTTTCCTCCACTGCTCTAAACCCCTCAAACCTTTACTCTTTGCATTGTAATACTCATTGAGTGCATCCCGATACTCCGCAATACTCACGCCCTCTCCCTTCACACAAAGAGCACTCCAAATTAAACTCGCAGTTTCCTCACCCTCACCGAATCCAATTTTCTCGAAAAGATCCCTCAAGTACGCCTCCTCCCTCGGACGAGTGAATTCCTCCTCAGAGATCCCATTCATCGCGAATTTTGAGGGATACAAAATCTCTTTTGTGGCGGACTCATCGCCATAATTCTGACAATCCGCGATAGATCGATGATTCGGAGCTGGTATATCTGCTCGAATCGTAGGGATACCAAACTTTCTCAAGCTACAAGTCGTATTTTTCCATCCATAATGTCGAGGTTTCCCTAAATCGACATCAGGGCCTTGTTCCTCATGTGAGTAACAACTCTGTATACACTCCCTCGCCGATCCCTCATCACTCTTTACACGAGTCCCATACACATGAGTGACATCTAATTCACGACTAGCCGCACTGAGGTACCGCGGCTTGCCGAGTCGATCGTGAAATCCCCTCATTCCCTCAACTTGTTTCGGTCTTAGGATCGAATGAGGACTGTCCTGGAAACACGCACTTATATCTTCTCCGTGTATATTGACTCGTCCGAATCGATAAGAGCTAGGCTTTATATCGCCCCAGTCATATTCTCGCTTCTTCTGCTCTCCGGGTAAGCTCGCATGATGGCTCTTTCGATAAAGCGCCTCCGAGTCGGGTGAGGGAGGGGCCCTCGGGTACAGTAACTCCTTTGCAGACTCACTTGTACTCCCAATAGTTCCGTGCGCGAATTCCGGGCTCTGCATGCATTTCGGTAGTACGTGTCCCCGGGAATACGATGTACCCAAAGGCTCTCTACAATGGCTAGCGTACACGCCTTCTCTTTGCTGTTGCTGCAGCCATTCGAAATCGGTGCTGGGGCCTGTCCTCATGACATCCCTCAGATGCTGACTCTTGTCTGATACCACGCCAAAGGTGACGTCAGCATCCGCTCTGACATCCTTCAAGAGACCTGGATGGATAATTCGGGCTCCTGGCTCCGCGAAATAAGATTTTCGATAACGACGCACATGTTCTGGTGTCCCGGGTCGAGCTTGTGGATGGAAACACGCTGCTGTGGATTCCCCATCGTTTTGCCAACATTTACCCGCTGGCTAGAGATAGAGTTTGCAAGCATAAGCTAAGTAACAGTTGAATGCAGTGCACGTACGCGAGGAAGCGGTGAGCTCATCAAAACGGTTGTGGCTATAAATACAAAAAGCCTACTTGAGAAATTTTATCGATTGCTTACATAAGAGATGCTCCCAGCCAGTGATTTATCGCTCGTCGACTCGCTATTGTTGCTGGAGGGGGAAATAGCTGCCAAAATAGGCGCATTGCTGCAGAAATTGCAGGCAAAAAATTGTTCGCGACAGAGTAAAAATTTGCAAGAATTGCTGGAAATTGTGCACGAAAATTTGCAATGGTGCGATGCGATGGCCAACGATTTGGAAAATTGCGAGGTTCTTAGGACGAGCGTTTACGCGCTGTGGCTGCATGTGGTCGTGGCTCAGCTGGAGATGGCAGCGTTTGATATTTTGAATGCGATTCAATATGTTCCCGATGCGATTTTGTATTGGAAATTCTTACAGCGTAACAAATTGCGAGCAAAACTTGAGCAAATGCCCACAGAATGGCTTTTGTCGAGGTGACTGACCCGAATTGTCTTTGAGAAAGCTGATTTTGGCGTAGGTCGCATCGAATTGCCAACTCGGAAAAGCTGAGAGCGCTGACAGAAACCTTGGATATGAATTTGGTACGCTCAAAGCTCTGCATCTCCACGGCATTGAGGATCTCTATAGACTAGACTTGGTCAATTGAAGACGCTGAAGACGACAATGGTGTCGATGTTGCAGAAACCAAATGCGATTCAGGCGCAGGTCGTGCAGGAGATTGTGCCGAGAGCTGTTGGGTTGCTGAAAAGCATATACTTGACACCGGGCATCAGCGTACCGCGAAGAGTAGATGGAAGCTTGAGCTTGGAGACTGATTTCTCAGATTCTGTCACTTCCTTGGACTCTGGTGCGTTATCCTAGACATGAGGAAATATGTCCATGACCCGAATTATCGGCAGAGTACGCGGTTGCTGGACTGAAATTTGTATCAGAGTCCGACTTGCAGAGGTCTTTATTGAGCTTGGACAATCATATCTGCCAAATGAGAGATCTTCGCTTGGACTTCTCCAGCTCGTTTCAAAGTGCATTGAGACCTTGTCGGCCACCTTCCAAACTCCAAAGACGGTAAAGTGCTCCTATTCGACATCCTTCCCGATTCACCTTTGATTGACCAGATGGATTCCACTCACAATCGCGGTCTTCTCAGTCGGAGTAGCGGGTGTCTGGCTCACTCGAAATCGAGTCAGATTCCTGTCGATCGCCAGAACCGTTCGGGAAGCCCTCCAGCAATTCTTCATCGAGCACATGATCGAGCCTATCGAGTATGAAAACGGCTACTCTTCTCTTCGACCTGACTGACTTGATCGCATGTGCTTGCAGTGCAATTGTTGGAGAGATTCTCTTCAATCGGAAAACCGACATTCAAGACGCTGCAGCGTTGCTGGATGCGAAAGCCAGTCTACAGCGAATGCTTCACGACTTTGCATGTGATACAAATCCGAGTATGCCACCACAAGAACTACAAAGCAAAGTGGAGAGTATGGACATGTCACTTGTGTCATTCGTGTACGAGAAACAGCTCTCCACCGCTGTTCGCAATCTGATGACAGGCGATATCGTTCGCATGCTTCTCATCCAGATCCAATTCATCAAGAAAGAGCTCATGGTCGCCATGGGAGCGATCGATGATCTGATGCATGCCAATCAGCTTAATTTGCAATTACTCGCCACAATTCCAACGATCCTTGCCGGTGCTGGTATCTATGGGCTGACCAAGATGCTCTTCTTTCAGCTGTATAAAAAGACCACAGAGCATGTGTCCTACGATTCTCGGGAAGTAGCGAGTCATTTGCGAAGATTTTTGCGTGATATTGAGCGGCTTTTGAACAAACAGAATCGTGGTTCATCTCTACAGATTAAAGGTGCTGAGGAAGCACAGTGGCACACCTTGGATGCCCGAGATCTTGGGTATTTGGTCCTGCTCTTGTATCAGCTCCGAGGCCTCTTCGACTCGCATCGAGTGCTTTTTCGTGATGAAGATCAAGTTCGATTCGAGGAAGATCTCTGCGATTTACTCGAAGAAGGATTGTATGTGTCACAACGCCTGGCCGTAATTCAACGCATGTATCATTCCTATCCTTTCTTGAATCAACCCAAACTCCGATCGAGCTGGCTGTTGCACTGAATCCTTTCTTGTCGCATGGCGAATTCCATCCAACTCGCAGGAAGCAGTGTCTTCTTTTGGTTTAGCATACTTTTTTCGACGGTAAAACATTGGAAATAGATTGGCAATACGTCATGAGCCTCTTGACCGATGTCAAATACTTTCGCTGACCTTCATTGTTCATGACATGAGCTTGCTTGTTTGCATTGATTTTCTCTCTTCCAGTTCGTTCGTGAATGCCGACCATCGTGACACCAATAGGCCAGGCAGCATTACCGATCGCCAAACGAATGTACGCGTCATTCGCTTGGACAAACTCCTTTGCTTGACAGAATTTGACAATTTCCACCAGATTTGGTAATATGTCATTAGGCACACGTTCCGACTTGCACAATTTGAATAAAGGGCGGATGTAATCTTTGCATTGTTTGAGTGTTTTCGACGCGATTTTGCCTTGTATCGTTCTTTTGACATCTTCAGGTCGATCCGCCAAGTCTTTTTCCCAACAGCGCAACATTCTCTTGAAGAATCTATAAATTATAAAATGAGGATTCGAGTCTTCCCCATCGCCTTCTTCAGTGTCTTTCCTGCTATTGCTTTGTGCTGTGTCGAGATCCTCTCGCTCATCGTCCTGTCGATCCTCATTTTCATCGTTTGGATCTCCCGCGCCTTTGTACTCATGCAAGAAATTGTTCTGAATGTCGTGCCCTTGGCCCAGCGCGTCATCGTCCTTTGAGATTAGCTCGTGTTCGACTCGTTGCAAACGAGCGATCCGATCGTTTCGGCTTTCTCCAAAGAGAGTCACAGGCTCTGATAATTCGCGTAAGCGCCGTTTAAGTTCAATCCACGAGAGCGTTGTGAAGGAGTGGTTGAAGTTGGCGTTTTCTTTCCCATTTGATTGGTTCAAGCCGCTGTCCGTACAGTGTTGTGCCGAGTTGAGAGTGTGTGTAATCAAAGTAGAGTCATTTTTATTTGATGGAGCGGTTTTAGTGCCATTTTCAGAGGCTAAAGAGGTTTCTTTATGATACAGAATGTCTTCTATCTCCGATCGACGAAGGTATTTTTCGTTCGTTCGAGCTTTTTCAGCTTGAATAGAGGCGAATTCGCGTTTTTTCGAGCGGAGAACCGCTTGCAACGCTTCCATTCAGCTCAAAATGACACGTATTATTGGTTGAAATTGAGTTTTTGGTATTTTTGTCCAATCAAATACACGTTTAAACGATGGTTCGAGTTAATTTGCGATCGATTTATTCAATGAAATCATAGCAACACATCAGGATATATTAACAGTTCATTAACCGAGGAGATTGATAAGGATGTTATTCCAGCGCGAGCGAGTCAAGCAGTAGCTGTAACGCAATAAAAACACTTGGAATGAATGCTTTCTGCACTGCGTATATCATTCACTCTATTGTGTATGTGAGAATGGATGGAAAGATAGTGCGCTTTCTAATACTGTCTTCATTCCAAACTCAAAACTCAATGGTACTTCCAATAATTGAACCTCCGCTATCGCCATTGGATCGAGCAAAAGCCCTGCGTCTCCATTAAGCGTAAGACGCTTTCGTTGACGTGATCGGCGGAAAAGCGGTCGATCAAAATCTCTTTCTCTGTTTGCCGGAGGCAGTGCAAAGATAGCGACTTTTTTCATAATTCAATCACAAGCTTGGACATTGAGTCTGATAGAACGAGAATTCCTTTTTGCCTCGCTTTTTAACTGTGCATGTAAAGATTGCCTCAAGTAAAGCACAATAGTGCACTTCACAACGAGTCATGACAGCTGGTGAAGTGGCATCGATTTCGAAAATGATCGCAATTGAGTTTTCTCGGTCATGCAGAGCCAGTCATTCAATGGTACCAAGATTTTGGTGCTCAAGCCTCACATACGTGGAACATCGTACCGGGTAGACTTGACGGGTCAAGAGAATCAACCCATTCTAAGACCCGCAACTTTGATCATAGGCAGAATGGACTCCAGTCATCATACGCCGTTGCACTGAAAGACAAAAACTGTGTATCATCAGGTATGCCTTCCGAGTGTCATCAGCAGGGTCTGTAGACAGGTACCGACCGTGATATGATTTGCTTGATGATTTGAGTGTATTCTAGGTCACACGGTAATAAGAATTTGATGTGTTGCATGAGCATGAGCGTGAAGAAGGTATAATGTGCTTTGTTGCAAGAGACAACTCTACGGCTGTTCATATGAGAATCCGGAATAGATAATACTGGCTGAAATTTGAAGAAAAAGGTGCACAAGCCATAGCGACATAATCCTATAATGGATTGAATTTATTGGTCTGCTTCCACTGAGCTCTCATGAACGCTATTGATGATCGATGCAATCATTAGCAATTTCTTCTCAACCTCACTTTGCTTGACTAGGTCTTCCTCAAGTGCACAAGCAACTTTGCCAAACTCTCCCTCGTACTGCATATACTGCTGTTGTATCATTTGCATCAAACAGTTCACAGAAGCTTCAATTTGAGCAAACGAGTCTACATCACATCACACCATGAGCACGGATTCAGAGTGCAAACATAAACTCGCCTTTCATCGCTCTTTCCATGCGTTCCTGTTGTTCATTCTTCCTAACTCTTAATTCATCAAACTGTTTGCGGCTTTCGAGAACACGTGTACTACATTCCTCTACGAAGAGTAATATCAGATCGTGTATCCGCTGTCACCCGTTGTGTTCGTACCAGCGCTTCCAATCTAAATGACGTAAGGAAACAGGAAAGAATAGTTATCAAGAAGACTTGATGAAGCATGCTTTACATACCATGGTTGAAGTGATAAACTACAACTTCAACATGCCGATAGTATATCCTTTAATATAAGCCCAAATCACTTGGGCAGTCACCTTCATCACAAATGATGGTCAGATCGTCTCTCTTTCAACTTTAGAAAGATATCTTCATCGCAAATACGACTCGGGGAGAATGATGCAGAGTCAAATGGTCCGCCGAGATATGCGCTTTGGTGCACAGTTCTATAACAGCTGAAACAGCTTATGCTTTTGATGTACTTCCGTTACAGAGAAAGAGATTTTCAACCCGAAGAGAAGACCATATTCACTTGCACTCGATTTTATTGAACGAAACGGAGATTAGAAGCGCTGTGCTGACGTGGACTTGAGACCGATCTCTTCTCATCATTGGCCCTAATTTGCGCTGCCCACGATTCTACCAAGGCATTTACAGAACCATCATAGTTTAATGATATTTTGTCAGGATTCAAGGTCACAACGATGGAGTTTCGGCCTGCAGCACATACTGGTTGGTATACGTGTCACATGCGTGAGAATGGTGAAGAGACTTACCTGTTTCTTGTATCACTTTTCGAGGCTCTTGTTGTCCATTTTGAGGATTCTTTTCTATGCATGAACAAGCATTAGCGTGGATGCAAGCTTGGGTATAAAACTCACTCGTGGAACTGCCCGATCCGACACCTGATGCAAGTAGCAGCGATGTGAGCGAAACACCAAATACCAGTAAAAGCATTAATTGCTTTGGCTGGGTGACCATTGAAATGCGCGTCGATTCTTGTTGAGAAGGCTGGAAAAAGAGAAATGAATGAATCTGCGTGGTTCCTCACTCATATTTTGTTTACTGATATCTGTGGAAAGCTATCGATGTGGCGCCATTCTCATCCTATTCCGAATACTGCTGCATTCCGAGCTTCTATATACGTCAAACGTGATACCATCCAATCCTCAACTCAGCCAAATGGCTCCTACGCGTTCTTCTTATCGTATAGTAATCGTAATCGTGATTCTTTGTTTAGTCATTTTGAGCCCTTCTGCAGCTTTGATTTTCCAAATTGTTTAGTCATTCGAGCTTTTCTGCATCTACAATTGTTAAAGGACTTTCTTCACCACACCTCCGTGCGGCCTTTTTGCTTGGTTAAAAAAGTATGCAGAGCAATTGCAGCGACATATGAAATAGCACGCCGCATGATCGTAAATCCTTCCAGGCGTCAGATTGATTACCCAAAAGAAGGATTCATGGGGTTGACGCTGTTTGGAACCCATCTTCGCGTCAGACAAATAAGGTGCCCTTTTTTCCGCATGATCCTCTCGTAGTCCTCCCCCAACCACCCAACTCCCAGAAACAGAATCGACAGATAAATTGATGCGAATCCTCGCCTTCGAAGTGGAGACCCAGATATGTGTTTATAGCATCCGTGCGTCTGTCGAGATAGACGATCTCTGAGTTTGTATCCAGACGAGTGGGAGAGCAATGGCGGACGACGACTGAAAAACGGATCCTTTAACATACAATCGAGCTATAACGTGGGGATACTGCAATCTGTTCGTTCACTGAACTTTGGCTTGAGCGATTTCGCAACAAATAGATTTAAGCAAAACAATCAAATACAAGCGATAGGTCGAGCAAAAGTACTGCAGATGTTCTAACGCTTACTCGGTGACACCACTGCTTCTTCCATAAGCTGCGAAGGTCTAGAAGGTAAATTTAATGACAGTAGTATCTGCTCCGAGACTGAAGCTTGCCGCTGTAACAGCTGCCTGATTTCGCTCACATCGTTGGCTGTCCTCGTCTCAATGCAATGCAAACGCTCTTCAAATTGTCGAATGGCATCTGCAAATGTATCTGCAACTTTAAGGGCCTGTTGCCGGGCATCGTCGCGATGATCGAGCTCTTGTCGCTGTTTTTCAATGATGGTAAGCATTTTTGAGATTTCCCTACTGAATACCCAATTGCAAACTTGAGCATTGATACAATGGTACAGAGGGAGAGAAAACGAACCCACAATCGCGAGTCTCTGTTGGATGGGCATTCGATGTTTGGTGGAAGTACTTTGAGCTATTGTCGATGTGATCAGCCCCTTTGCTTTCTGGTTCTGGACTCCGTGAAACATTTCCGATATAGGAGGATTGGTGGGCGCTTGTTTTTGTAAAGAGCGGCCGATCTCCTTTTGGCGGCTCACTTGCTGAGCGCTTTTGGCGCTACCCATAAAGTTCATCAATCAATCTTGGTACAGATGGGAAGGAGCTTACATTTTCATTTGTGTATTGCTCGAAAAGCATGGATTCATCTGGTTTCTGATGATTCTTCGTAGATCTCGTAGCATACAGTCTTGAGAGTAACACGTTGAGCTTGTAAGGGAAGGATAGTTATAAACGTTGTCCTACTTTCTTAGTGCTTGGCGAGCAAAGTCCCGAGCCTGTTCTTGTCGGTACAATCCAGACCCTCGCTTTCAATAGCGGCCATGCTGATATCCGAGAGCGTTCGAAGGTTCTTTGGCATACCACCTTGTTTCGAAGCTTTATCTGCTTGAACCGATGCTTTATTGCATTGCTGCTCGTTCGATCTTTGATGATTGGTCTGACGACGATTCACACGCAATGAGAATCAAGCGGAATAGCTGTCGAGCTCACAA
Organism: Albugo laibachii; assembly: GCA_902706625.1. NCBI lineage: Eukaryota > Oomycota > Peronosporomycetes > Albuginales > Albuginaceae > Albugo > Albugo laibachii. Next base: position 12,049 of record CACSLJ010000034.1, on the reverse strand, counting down.
CTGTCAGACCTTGGGCGAAAACGTGCAGAAACGCTCTTCTTCACTCAGCTTTGCTTGTATCTTCTCAATAGTCTAAAGAAAAGCGTTCATAGTCGCGCTACAGAACAGCAGTACACTTACTTTTCGTTGTTGGTGATGTTTCCATGCGACTTGTTTATCATAAGTAGACGAAAAAGGGGTATCGCCGCGACTTGTTTTTGTTGAGAATGACGAAGTACTGGCGTTCATTAGAAGCATATACAATTCGATACGAGTAATAGTTCGACTGAAGACGCAATGATCCAATTCCAAGATTTATAAATAAATGTGACTTTACGCCAGCTCTCGTCTACCATCCTGCGCTGTCCTTCACGACCACCAAACTGTAGTGCATCGAATGCCGCACTACCACTCACTATAGCACCATTATGTGGTCAGGCTTTGGATCAAGAACATCCGTTGACCACCACTCAAAGTATCAGAACCGCCAGTCCTACTTCTGAAGGGTTTTTACAGTTGACGAGAATGACGGATTTGCGCCACTATGCGACGCGACTGAGAAAGATTTTGCGGAAAATGCAGTACGCGAAATGGTATTCTGTCAGGTAGAGGAAGAAGAAGTGTTTGATGGATTTCTGTTGCTAATGCGAATTGCTTGGATGGCAGGCTGGAAAGCGGGAATGTTGAGGATCTATTGCAGTGCTTACATTATGGATTCTTGGATTACTCGTTCCGCGTGACAAATCTTCTCACGACGATGAAGGTGAGAAGGAATGGACCCTTTTCCTTGCTTGACGAGCGTTTTTGGATTAGTATGAATTATGTGGGAAAACAGACGCAAGATTTCTGGAAAGCTGCTTCCGATTCCTTCGGAATGAGTGCAACTACTTTCCAACCTTGACGGTCGCACAATTTGTTTCCGATCAATTTCTGCTGAAAAAACTGGAGCTTGTTGGAGATGTATTGACAATCTTGAAAACCAAACACGAAGAAATGCAGGAAGCAAAGGCCCGAAATGAAGCGAAATGGACCGATATGAATAGGTAATGGCAGTATTGGCGTGGTGTGTGTCCCTCCTGTCTTCTTACAAGGTTTGGATGTAGAAGATCATCAACGAGCGCTCAAATGGTCAATTGTCTTACGCCATCGATTTCAAGCAGTACGATCCAAATGGCCGAAGAATTCAACAGGCAAAAAGCACGTCAGAGTAGTGAGCGTAGTGGAACTATCGGCCGTGGACGCAACCTGACGAATGCAAATTCCGGACATTGTGATGACTCGTGCTCCTCAGCCAGGAAACTGCCCGAGTCATCGATTCGTACGAAAAGTACCAAGGCAAATCCTTTTGATGATGATGTACTTGTGGTGAGTATGGCACACACTTACTTGCATGAGTGTTATATTCATGTCCTTCGATTTCCACGATGCAGGCCATTCTAGATCTGAAGCGTCAATTGTCTCAGATTACGGCTGCGGTAAACGACAGGCTAGGAGACATTGAGCATCGCTTAGACATACTTGAAATGTCATGCAGCAAGACAGCAAAAAGTGATACTTGAAGCCCCGAGGAGAGCTGTCAGTCACGCGAAACCAATCTCTTCTCATGGTTATAGACGCACCAACTAGAAGGCTACGACTTCAGAGCCATCTCAGGACGCATAAACAGCACTACCCGGTCTGTGGTCGAATATGATATCTCTGCAATTTCGTGGTCGGTTGGCCGACAATCGATGTGAGAATGAAAAGAAGTATATTGCAAATACAAGTTTTGTATTATCTGGCTTTCTAGATGGCAATTGCCGGCTTTGTATCTACGCAAGTGTGTCCAAATTCACTGGACATACCTTCGATATAAGCATTCGCCGCTTGCATCCCTCCATCGTCGATCATACTTTTGGCTTTCAGGTACACTTTCTTTTTACCATTTAGTCGATTTTGAAGCAACTTCAGTGTCTTCGTCAGAAAAAACCCAGCCATACCGCTTGGCTCGTGAGCACTATAGGTCAAATTATCCAGTCGTTCGAAATTCACGTTGAGCTCACTCATATTTGCCTGAGCCATACGATTTTTGACTCGATCCATAATGATAGGGAGAGCTCCAGGGGAAATAAGGCCCATAAAATCACTGAGTGAAAGATCCGTGCACGTGTTTCCTGTGTATGCCGGACATTTGAACCACTCCGCATATAACAGCGTTCCAATGGTAATATTTGCGACTTGAATATCGAAATCGAATTCCAAGATTTTTGGTGGACATTTGAATGGGTGCATGACACTCAAGAGACACGGGTGGAATCGCTTTCTTTCCAGAGTGGTAACATTTATCAATGCGGTCCCAGTTACACTGACCGGCTTTGAAAAGGAGGCATTTACTTTGAGTCTGAAGGCATCCTGAACTCCGATCGGTGCAAGAGTGCCAGATGAGAGGCCCACAACTGTCACATTACTCAGAAAAGCTGTGACCAAGAGTTCCGACCCAAGTAGCGCATAATTGAACGGCGCAAGACGTTGATTTCCAAGGTTGAGAGGATCCATTTGCGCCAGTAACGCTTCTGTGTGAGGCTGTGACATGTTGATGATTTTATTCAGGAACTCGATAGAGTCTACATCGTCGGTGAAGTAGTGAGGGGCGCATTGTATTTGAGGAGGCGTGGGTAGATAGAGCCCATACGTGATCGTTTGTAAGCCTGATGCTGCGGTGAGAAAGGCGAGACGCATTATGCTTGTACTGCTTCGTGTATATTCGGACCACTTGAGATATGAGGACTCTTGAGCAAGGCATCCTTACAGTCGCACATTGTGCAAGAGTGGTATGTACCATTAAAGTCAAGTATGGAAGTTGTACGATTGAAATTTCTGTGCCATTTAACGTGACAAAACGTAAGAATCAGGCTGGTTATTGATTAATTGTAACATTCTACACAAAGTCTCATCCTAAGGTCCAGGACCAGATCATTCGATCGAAATCACGGTGGTTTCCCGGACGGATCAAATGACTGGGTTGTGCACTTGTCGAGAGTTTGAGTCCGGTTGTGACTAGCTTGGCAACGATGCACACATCGAGTCGCTCTTACGTGATCGATGGTATTCGATTTATAACAGAAGCCACGTTTCTACATTTCTATCCTTTACTTGTGTGATCGAGCTTGTCAATCGCCGTGGGATTCTGATAAAAAAAATTTCGACCATCGGTACAGTGAGCTCTTTCTGCTCATTCCGTGGAGCAATGTGCCATCAATGTCTTATAACAGTCAGCAGAGCATGCTGCAGCTCTTTGTTATCGAGGAGCTTGATGCGAATGGTTATATTTGAATGAGGAATTCACTCTTCAAGGTCGTCGCATTCATACTTTGCTGGGTCAATACGATACATATGGCCACATTGGATAGTGGGCGTATGATCATTATCGACATCAACAATGCAGACAGCCATTGCTATGAACAAGGACATGAGTAAAACAGCAGATAGAGTACTTTTCTCACGTACTATCTCGGTCTAGAACGCGATACGTGATCGTCACCATGGCGGTTGGCAAGCAGAAATTGAGCGTCGCGACATTAGATACATTGATAAACACACCATGGCATTTGACACCTTCAAAAGACCATTCCATATATGTACACTCGTCTGACGGGAGGAACTATAACAACTTTTAGCATAGAGATATTCCAAGTATGTGAGCTACGTACTTGAATCGAATACGCAGTCGTCAGATCCTGTGGCTTGCATGTCTTCCCATAAGACCAGCGAAGGAATCTGCGTATTTAATCACTTTGCTGTTCTGACCGCGATATAAATGTAGTCTTACTTTGAAGAAGGTTGTGCTGCTGCCTCGTCATCTTCCTCGATATGCACTATATTATTCGTCACTCGGAGATGCTTGAAAGATCCTCCGAATTGTCGCCAGTCAAGATTCCTCTTCCAGTGACCAAGCAGATACTTTGCGAAATCTCCAGAGGAAATTGTGTGCTGCGAAGCATCATGTGGTTGTCGAATACGAGTCATACCTATATTAAGGATATCCTATATTCAGCCTAAAAAGCTGAACAGAACAAAAAGTAGCTGGATGGAATCGTTCATTGTGACGGCATGACAATCGAACAACGGCGAAGAAAACGTGTCGTTGTATTGTACGTGCCAATCGTTCCTTGGTTGCCGTGTTGTGAGTGTAGTCCATCTTTTCTTTCATTTAAATTCATTTATCAACTTTTCTAAGGAGCATTAAAGTCCTAATGATAGGAAGTGACACTATCAGTTATCTTGGTGCGTTTGCAATCTTCCAATTTTTGACGCCATTAGCTGCGCAGAATTCTGCTCCAAAGAATGGGACCAATTTATATCGACCTCCAATGGACATCGCAGGAGTGAAACCATCTCTCAGTGCTTTTCCTGCTGCTTCTATCAGTACTACATCTACCATCAATCAAGCCACAGCTATCGACAACGCCCCAGCAAAAAACAATCAGGATATTCTTTCTAGTGGTTTTCCTGTGGTTCGAGAACCTGGTATCGGCGGAGGCGAATATGCTCCTGTCGCTGGAGGAAGTGTCAACAATGAGGTCACTAATGTTCCTGCTTCTATTGGTACTACATCCACTATCAATCATGCCACAGCTATCGATATTAAACCAGCAACAAACAATCAGGATATTCCTGCCGGTGGTTTTCCTGTGGCCCGAGAAGCTGTTATCGGTGGAGTCGATAATGTTCCTGTCGTAAATGGAAATGCTGCTAATGTTGCTGCATCTCTCGATACGACCACCGAACGATCAGCTTATGGTTCAAGTGCGACTAATGGTACAGCATGTGTACGCCGCTATTTCACGGACGACTCCGAATTAGTCAACACGATAAACGGAATGGCTGACAACTATGGCCCTTTCATTCAGTTCGCACTGAGAAATCTCGATGCTGCTACGATTCATGATAAAAGCGTTGGTCCCTTCGAGACAGAGTTCATGAAAACAACGTTCGAGATCACAATAAACGTGCATGATCTTAAAATCACTGGATTGGCCTCTACCAGACCAGATCGCGTTCGCATCCTTGATCCCAGTTACATTCGATTGGGCTTTAAGGATTTGGAGGTTGTCAATATTTCTGGAAATGTGACAGTGCATGTTGATCAAAAGGAACAGAGTTTTCTCCATCCTTGCCTGCTTTCCCTTGCGCATCCGTTCCGTTGCCCGCCGAAAGATATAACAGCCAACTTTGTTTTGCTGGTCAACGATGTGCATGGGTTGGCAGATGTCTATGTCGACCAAATGGCTTGTGCGCCAGGTGCGATCGGCTGCAGCGATCTGACCATGGGCGATTTTGTAGGTCTCATTTCATCCATGGACTTTGGTCAAATTATTGATCGAATCAAGACGCGACTGAATGAAGTGCGCCTGAAGAACGTTTTTATCGAGATTGGACAAGTGGCTCAATTCTTATTCAAAACTCAGGGCGGTGGAAGGATTACCAGTGCAATCGAGAAACACATTGTCCGAAAAATACAAAAGAGTACAAATGAAAAGAAAGGTGATAATTTTGATCTTGCTCATGTTCTTGCAGAAATGGCTACAAAGCACGCAAACTCATACATTGACAAAATCTCCACTGAATTCGGTCACACGTGTATAGATAGGCCGAGCACAAGTAGTGGTGCTTGACGCTATTTTATTATTTTTTTTCATTTCAATACAAATGTGCATTTCACCTTATCTCAGCGTTTCATTGCGAATGAGTCGAAACACAGGGCGCCGAAGAGGATAGTACATGTAGTAAAGTATACTTGATAACATATGGATTTCAAAGTGACGTTGGAACTACCGACTCGTCACGACCTGTCAACTCGCTGGAAAAAAGAAATCCAGGCTGTTCACACAACGGCTCAACAGCACAACATTGCATCAAATTTGTAAGCAAATTTTCATTGAGGCAATAATATTTGTTCAAAGCTTTGGACGTTTTGCTCGAATGAAGAATGAAATAATATATATAAAAATACATACACACGGATACAAAACTTATTCAATCATAATATTGAGAGACAACGCATTTCGTAACTGCCAAACAGTATCGACCACCAGATTTCCGAGGTATAATGTAATGATATTGAACGAGTAATCTTAATGTTAATACCGTTGGCACGCGACTCTACGCTAACCGCCGTTCGATAAAACGCGACTTGCTGAACAGACTCAGTGCACGTCATTTGTGCAGCCACGGATAGCAGGTCGAGTTTCCAAAAAGTTCAGACGTACTATACGGGATACGTACGAGCACTCAAGCGATAAGGTCTCTCATTGGAAGAGTTATTACAAATGAAAGTTATCGAAACACTTTAGGGGTCGCAGTATGTTAAATTTCTGCGTGGTAGTAACTTAATCCATGTTAACAGCATGCATGCTTTTTTCCTGTATCATGATGCCGTATCGCAACTTGATATATCTAGACTGTTCTGGTTCCGAATGGTAAATCTATTGAGGAATGTGTGTGTGTCGCTCAGGCTTCCTAAAGATTCCATAAAGCCTTGCACAAAGTTCACATTCATATCGTGTCGCCATATTCGCGCAGTAGATGAAAAGTAGAACGTAGCTTGGAATGGAAATGATGTCTTTGCTCTTGATAGTTTTTGGCGCATATTTTGTGAGAAGAATCCATTGGCAGATATGCTTTCGAGTATTTTCTTTTTGTGAGTTACTTCTAACCTCCCACTTGCCAAAATAACTGGAGTAGCACCCTCCGTCATCACGCTTGCTGATGTCAACTCCAAACTCATCGATGTATATGATTCAGAATATGATTTCCATACTTCCATCACGGCATGTGCTCCTTGCAAGTCTCCAAACTTGATGTCATTCGTCATAAAGGCTTCAATGAACATCTTTTGATTGCATGTCGTAGCAGATAGCTCATGACAGCTCCTCCCTTTGTGTGTGTACCTTATTGGTTTGCTCTGCAACCCGTGACGAAATATCGTGTAATATTCCCGCACAATCGCAACGTGTAGATGTATTGGAATCTTATTCGCGCTCATGAGTAGCTCAATGAGGATTCCTCGAATAGCCGATAGTCGACGGACATCCGTTTCCAAAGCTCTGACTTGCACTCGAAGATCGTTCTCATACGTTTGATGCTTTTTCCTGTAGTACTTTCCTCGTTCACTGTTGTTCATTTTCGGCAGCATAGCTCGTCGCCCTCTTTTTTTCTTGACAATTAAAGCGGGTGGAATCGAATTATTCGCATTCGGATTGCATCCCGAGTCAGAAATATGCACTGGCATTGGATTCAGTATAAAGTTCAAAAGCATAGTATCGCTTGTAGCACATTCTAAAGTCGCCTTGGAAGTACCACAAGTGTTATTTTGAGACTCGCCTACGGAACTGATTGATTCTTGCAGCATTTAGAGGAGATCTGCTCCTTTTTGTAAACGTACAAGTCAATGGGTGCTCATTTTTGTCACTATATTGAGCTGACACTTTATTTATGCGAAATTTTATTGGAAGGTAAATACGTGACACGAATGTTCAACAATCCATGTCACTAATTTCACTATAAAAATCATGCCGGACTTGAAGATATTATCAATCAAAGACAATCGATGCGCCGTTGTAATGACAAATTCGTTTCAAACCACGAATTCAAGACGATTGTCTCATTTCTGCAACCTGATAGTCGAATTTGTAACCGACTCTTTGTTGAATCCTTGAATGACAAAATCATCTTTTGAGGTCGATTTATACGATTTATACGATTTAAAGTTTAACTTTACGGAAGGTTCGTTATTGCTATCTTTGGACTATTACGATCGATGTACTCGCGCGGCCTTTTCATCTGCCGTTAAGATCCTTGAAGCAAACTCAAATACGTCTTTGAGAAATTACCCTCGTAGTCGTTTTGTTTGTGAGCTGCAGTAGACTCGAATCGAATTCTAGTTTCTTGCTTATTGCAAGTCAATTCTGCAATTGGTACTAAGCTTTGATCTGTTATACCTCACTACACCTCCTATGTTATGCTCCTTCGTTGAGTACTCCTTAGCGGAGTCATGGTCGCAATATTTCGTAGTGCATGCGGAAGCGAGTATCAACTTACTAAATATCTTCGCTTTCGTGATATACCAGCTGGCATGAATTTGTCTGCTGGTATAAGAACATTGACCAAAGCAATGTCACACATTGCTTTATTCCAATGCGAAGAAGTGCAGCAGATCCGTGCTTGCTATACTGTCATATTGAAGCCTGAGATCTAGGTCTTTCATTCCGTTGTTCTTCAATTCATTTATAATCATCTTTACCTCTTCCCCCACGCTGAACATTGAGATCCGCCCAATATATTCTGAAAAGTATACGGTGTCTTCTATTTTATTTTCAGCGATCACAATACTTCGCGGCCAACTAATTCTCCTGCTGTTTGCGTGGTCACGAGAGCCAATGAACACCTGACGTCTCAAGGTATCGAGTGAAGCTCGTGCTATAAGGTTCCAATTGGTTTCAGCCCAGTACAGATAAGCGTCGCTCACGGCAATCCCATCCAAGCGTGTGATGGAAGGTAGTGTAATTACGTTTCGTGTAAACGCTTTGAGTTTAGTGCCCTTCACATAAAAGTGAACCTGATAGATACGGCCGGTTTTCTCCGTCAAATACATCGTGTCCTGGGCTTTGTTTAGTGCGAGACCGCGAGGAGCTTTTAGGTTCTCTAGCAGCAAGATGGCAGGTGTACCTGGATGCAACGAATTGAGATCTTTGTACATTAGCTTTCCCTTATACTCCAAAGAGAAGAAAATCGCATTCCACCGCTTTGAAATCACGATACCACGCAAATCCCACACATCATTCGCTATTTCTTCCAGTGCGTTTGTCCTAGTATGCGTGCGATACAATCTACCGTCAGCAGAATTAGACCAATAAAGCCAATCGGAATTATCAGATGGTGTCGACTCCGTCCACGGATTGAACGCAAGTGAACGTGGCAACACGGGTTTCATAGTAAGGGAGATAAAAGTTATAGTCGGTAAAGCTGCATCCATTCGTTCCATGTCCTCCGCGTTCTCAGTTACACCTTTCATCTTTCCCCGAGCTGTCTCGAGTACACAATCACTTTCGGTGAGCTTCTGCCACTCATTTTGTGAAAAAGGAAGCGAACCAAGGCATTCCACAAAAGTGTCATTCTTTTTCGTGATAGATAGGCAAGGCACATCCCGGATTGTAATCATTCGAACATCTTCTTGAGAAAGATGAAACCCATAAAACCTCACCGTCGCAATGACTCCAACTACAGTCTGAATGTTGTACCCATCTATTGCTCCACGTTTGATGGATTTCGAATCGCTCCAGTAGAGACTGCGGGAGTAACTATGCAGGCTAAGACTAATGAAACGAGCGGCTTGGTCTGTTCCTTCAAGCTCAATTACATCAAGCGGTTGACAAAGACTCGTTTCCAAAGTCAAATTTTTGAGACGTTCTTTATGCGAGCAGCGACTGGCTTTTGACCAAATCGATCCTTCTCGATGTTTTCGAAAGTAAACAATAGAGTCGAATGAATCGGTTTGAGTTAGAAAATACCAGCAAAGAAGCGAGAACCAGTGCATCCATGTAAAACGTGGGGAAGTTGTGACTCTTGGAAATTAGGCTCAGCTGTAAATAACACGCGTCACTAAAGGTCGACGAATCGCCCTTCAAGATGAATCAAATTTCTTGTTACACTTTTTGATTGCGGGAATCTACGAGGCTGGTCATTGCTTGCATTTGGGAGGAATGATGCAGCAGAGCAGACTTACAATGGAAAATATACACGTGCGCTTATTCGTCATACATCTTTAGACTCTAATGCAAGTCTCTTCTGGAAATTTTATTACGCGTTCCACTATCAACAAAATTCTGGCATCTAGTTCAAGTTCTTCAAGCACTCATTGATGTCCCTACCTTACAAATCATTCGACCTTGATTAGAAGGCTTGGTTCACTATCACCTATTCCTCCGAGTACTCCGGACGGATCACTTTCATGCAAATTGAGTACCTCATAACACATCAAGAATCAAAAGCGTGATGCAAGACTGTTTCGCTAGCTGTACATGAAAATATGATAACGCTGAGGTGCCAGCGTGACTCATACTGGAAAAATTTCAGTATTTTCTAATGCATCTTCAGTCCATCCGTTTGTGCACTTTAGGGCGTGAGCTACTGCGTTTTGAAACCAGAAATCACAACTGTTCTCAGTTTTACTACCTTCGTATCTGCGATCGATCCGCAAACCGAACGCTTACAGACCGGGGAATGAAACGATGGAGATGCCGAGGGGATAATCAAAGGATATAACCAGATTCCGAAGCCTCCAAAAGTCATGTCTTCATACTTTGAATTTGGTCTCCATCAGTCGGGATGATCAAAGCTATTTTCTTTTCTTGGAATGAGCCTCCTCTTCAATTCGAACAGTTTCGATTTACGAGTTCAAATGATGGGGCCTAAATGGCACTTCATCAATATACCTCGATCTTGCAGTATGCGTAGATATGATACCTTGTTGGTCGTAGCTGGCTGTAGTGATGTGGTCTATTTCATAATGTATTCTCAGCAGTAGGATAACGAAAGCCAACATTTTCCAGCGCGAAGTTCACGTGACTAGCATTTGGCTATTCAGAAACGGATCTTTGTAGTAGTTCCACCTTCTTTGGAGTGCAGCAAGGGATACAGGTGATTACCTATCGTCTGATGGGGTTATTCCACGGAAACGTTTATTGATATTGTGAAGGGAAGCGTTATTTAGCCCCCACATTTTCTGTATTCAGCCTCCAGCCTCTATCAATTGATATAACGCGTGGCTTCTGAGTGGTCGAATAAAAAACCACAATGACCCCATCGTCCATTAATTAATGAAATCCGTGACTCTGACTGGACGAAAAGAAGAAACCATAATGAAATACCTTGCATCACCTCCTCAGCATGTCTACGCTACCTTGGAACAAGCCAAGGCAGCAATTGATGACCATGCACAGCAAGAGAGCTATATTGTTGTTGTCAAGCGCACTAAAAATGTAGGCAATCGGAAGGATGGAGATTTGAAAGCTTTGATTCTTGCCTGCTCCCAGTCAAACCCTCCAGTCATACGGGAAGGACCTCGCCAACGTGTGTCTTCTAGCCGCACCACTGGTTGTTTGTTCAAGGCCAGCATGCGGCCACAAGAATCTGGTGATTGGCAAGTACGAATTGCCAATGAAAAACACAACCATGAGCCGTTTTCTCACTAGTCGGCCCATCCACAAGGGCGCGCGTTAACAGTGGAAAAGCCAACAAGCAGTCTTGATGCTGGGTCGTTCTGGTGTGACACCTTGTTGTATTATCACCTCACTGCGTCAAAACAACAATGTAATGGCTACATCTCAAGATACCTACAACTTACGTCGTACAGAACGCAACAGGATGCTGGCAGGCCGATCTCCAATGGTAGCACTCTTAGACGGTCTTGCTCCTGGTGACTATTTCTATCAATTTAATGTGCTTTAGCAGCTCACTCACCTGCTAATTATTTCACCTTCTTCAAAGGCGATTTGCAACAAGTACAGCGCTGGCGGTGTCTGGCTTATTGATGCAACTTTCAAAACGAACAAATATGGACTCCCTCTCCTTCATATTATGGGTGTCGCAGCAACAAATAGCACCTTCACCTTCGCATACTGCTTTATGCGGAATGAGACTTTGGAAGACTATTTATGGGCAATGCGACATGTTAAAGAAGTCTTTCAAGGATAGGGTCTACAACATGCAGTGCTCACCTTTGTCACAGATCGGGAGCTTGCGCTGATGAGCGCTCTTTCAGATACATTTCCAAATGCATCTTGCTTGCTTTGACGCTGGCATATCAACAAAAACATTCTTGCCAAGTAAAGGACAGCATTTCAAACATCGGAAGCCTGGCAAGAATCTAACCAAACTTGGAACGAGCTTGTTGCTGCCACGACCATGGCAGATTTTGAGACCTAACTAGCAGTAATGCATGACAGGATCCCTGCAGCTTCGATGAGCTACTTTGAGACAACTTGGCTGGTGTACAAGGAGCGATTTGTTACTGCTTTTCTGCGTAATAAGC